>SSNS01000716.1:164909-195916 GCA_006937985.1 Aphyosemion australe | reverse complement strand
GCGTATTTCTGTTAACGAAGAAGAAGCTTGAACTCTCTCAGCCAATCAGAGAGCAGGGATGGGCAGGAGTGGGAGCGAGGGGGGGGCAGTGGGTTCATCAGACCAAGCTGATCAATTTGATGTATAATATGTGTGGGTGCGTATTTCTGTTATCCAAAAAGATGCTTGAGCTCTCTCAGCCAATCAGAGAGCAGGGATTGGGGGTGGGGGGGCATTGGGTTCCTTAGACCAAGCCGATCAATTTGATGTATAATATGTGTGGGTGTGTATGTCTGTTTAGCCAGAAAAAAATTGAAAACTCTCAGCCAATCAGGGAGAGAGAGAGGGGGAGGTAGAGAGCGATCTGGGTCTGTAAGTCAGAGCTCCAGATCTCAATCCAGAAAACTAAATTCTGCTACGACCACATCTTTTGGGGTAGATGCGTAATTTTCTCAAAAACAGTAGGTTTATTTGTCTGCTTCGATAGGATGTCTTCGATTTTGCTGTAGCTGCCACGGTTTTTGTGCTACGAGGCTCAGAAGGAGGAGTGATCCTGATTTTCTCCCATTGGCGCCCATTCAAATAATTCTCAGATCTTGTGCTTCGATCGCTGTCTGAGAACTAAACTGTACTCGTCATATCTCCTACAATATTAAAGTTAGGCACACAAAAATCCACACAGAGCACCATCAAAGCCTTCGGCCGCTGACGGTTTTGGAATTTTTCCAACCGGTGCAATAGTGTTCGAATGGTGATGCGAGGTTCGAGGCCTGCAATTTGATGTTTGGAGCTGCAGATCAGGCGAACGGCAGTTTCAGATGATTTTCTCTTAACAAAAATCTGTTACGACCACATTTTTTAGAATACACTCATCAATTACGCAATAACAGTAGTTTTACTCGTCCACTTCGATGGGATGTCTTCGTTTTAGCTGTAGCTGTCACGGTTCATACGCTACGAGCCTCAGAACGATGATTCAGCCAGATAATTCTCCCATTCACTGCCATTCTAAATAACAGCATTTTCTGCTCCAGACAGCTGAAATCGTCTCATCATATCTCCTACAAAATTCAACGTAGCCACACAAAAATTCACACAGAGCACCATCGACTCCTTCTGCTGCTGAAGCTTTTGGAATTTTTTGAATAGGTACAATACTTTTCGAATGGTGATGAGAGATTTGAGGTCTCCAATCTGAGTTTTGAAGCTGCAGATCAGCTGCAGTCTCCGATGACTTTCTCTAAAGAAAAATCTGCTACGACCACATCTTTTATAGTTCATGCGTAATTCTTTTTAAAAACAGAAGGTTTTTTGTCAGCTTCGATAGGATGTCTTTGTTTTAGCTGTAGCTGTCACGGTTCTTGAGTTACAAGCGTCAGAAGGAGGATTCAGCCACATTTTAATCCCATAAAAAACAGGCATTTTCTGCTCCAGACAGTATAAATCATCTCATCATATCTCCTACAAATATTCTAGGTAGGCACACAAAAAACATACATCTAGCACCACCAAAGCCTTCTGATGCTGACGCTTTTGGAATTTTTCAAATCGGTGCTATACTTTGGAGGCCTCAGATCTGACATCTAACAGCTGAAGCTGACTGTAAGTACATGCAAGACGGGTCGTTAACACATGCAGATGGCTCGTTAAGCCTAAATATAAACAATTAAAGATCAAAGGATCAAAGGCTTTTCCTTATGAGTCAAGTTCACCTGTGTGTGTGTGTGTGTGTGTGTGTGCGTGCGTGTGTGCGTGTCTTTCTGTCTATCTTTCTGTGTGTCTGTCTGTCAGTGTGTCTGTCTGTATCTGTCTGACCCCAGAAGCCAGTAAAAAGGTGGGAAAGCACAGCTGCTCCATCCCTTCTCCCTGATTGGCTGAGAGTTTTCAAATTTCTGCTGTCTAAACAGACATACACACCCACACATATTATACATTAAATCGTTCAGCTAGGTCTAAGGAACCCAGTGCCCCCCCCCCCCCTCATCCCTGCTCTCTGATTGGCTGAGAAAGTTCAAGCTTCTCCTTGGTTATCAGAAATACACACCCACACATATTATACATCAAATCGATCAAATCGATCGGCCTGCTCTCTGATTGGCTGAGAGAGTTCAAGTTTCTTCTTGGTTAACAGAAATACTCGCCCACACATATTATACATCAAATCGATCGGCTTGGTCTCAAGAACCCAGCCTGCTCTCTAATTGGCCGAGAAAGTTCAAGATTTTTCCGGGTTAACAGAATTACTCACCCAGACATGTTATACACCAATTCGATCGGCTTGGACTCAGGAAACCAGCCGTTCACCATCCCTAGTCTATGATTGGCTGAGAGAGTTTTGAAACTTCAAAGTTCAATTTCTGCTCTTTCTAACAGTTTATTTTTTATCTCATTCTGCTAACTTTGACAATTGAACTCATTTTCAACTTCACTTCAGTTCTAAGGCATGTTCATCTATCAGTTTCAGCTGCGAAATTCACAGTTCAGCTAATTGTGAAAATGTAACTATTAAACTATTACTACTCAAATACCAGCTGTTTAAACATTTCAGCTGTCCAGCTTTTTAAACTGTGTACTGAGATTTCAGTTTTCTGCTGTTTAGAATTTTTTTCTCTTTTCGCCACTTACTTATTTGGCTGTATTACACTTGTTAGTGATTTTTTGCTCTTAAATCTTTAAAGGAACATGGGGCAGGATCTTTAAAAAATTTGTAAAAAATTAAACATGTATGTTCATTTTTTCAAAGCTAATGGGTGATGAAGCGTTATAAACCAAAAAGAATGAGGCCACCCATGTATCGTCCCATTTTCTTGAACAGGCTGTTTGCTGCAAAATGCGCTGCAGTTCGGTCACGAATTTCCCGCGCTGCCCTACGGATATGGCGTCAATTGACATTGCTTGCGCGTTCATGACAGCTTCAAAACAGAAAGAAAATGTGTTCGACACTGCAGATCGGTAGGTGGAGCTAATGCACCTTAAGTTGCTTGCCAACCGCCAAACTCCAAAAGAAGAACTGTGGGAATGGATTCTACTGCAACCAGCAAACGACCAAGCGTGGCACAAAGGAAGTTTATTCAGCGGCATCTCGTGAGTCAAAAACCAAATATGGTAAAAGACAGGCAGGGACCCGAATCTATATCGGATACGTGATTGACGAATGGAGGCTGCTTCAACTATATCTGGGACTCAAAAAGGATGCTGCCATGGCTCATTTCCTAGTGAGCAGGTAAGAAACATTATAGGTTGTGTTTAGAGATGATATGACAATGATCTGACCTCACCGATGACTCAGAGAGAGCTAGCGTGCAGTAGCATTAGCTGTGATCATGCTACAGCAGTAGCATTAGCTGTGATCATGCTACAGTAGTAGCATTAGCTGTGATCAGGGCTGCAGCGTGGACTGCTTTGCCGCAATATTGTCCGTGAGAGCGGCGGGGAGTTGCCTTTTCAGCGTGAGATATTGGAGGTGTGGCGTGAGAGCGTGTGAAGAGGGTCAGGTAATGGTATTTTTGTGTTTGTGTAACATAGCCGTTTGTGCACGCTCCCGTGCTGGGCTGCAGTTACTCGCAGAGCCGGGCGCGTCGCTCGTGAGCATCGTTTCTTTTTTCCTGCCTCTAGCTCCTTTAAATCTTTTCAGCTAATTTTTACAATTAAGCTAAATTTTCGCAGCAGAAAACTGCTTATTTCAGTTCAGCTACTCAGCATCTTCAGCTATCAGTTTTAAAATTCAGCATATCCAGCTAAATTCACAATTCAACTAATTGTGAAAACTACATACCGGTACACTCAAATATGAGCTGTTTAAACATTTTAGCTGCTCACTTTTTTAAACTATGCTTAGATATTTCAGTTTTCTGCTGTTTAGGATTTTTTTCTCTATTCTCTACCTACTTTTCGGGCTTTGTAAAACTTTTTAGCCAATTTTGCTCCTAAATCTTCAAATACATTCAGCACATTTTGACAATTAAGCTTAGTTTTAGCTTCAATTCAGCAGTTTCAGCTATCATATTCAGCAATAAAGCATTCAAATGCATTTCTGCAAGAAATGCAATTAATCTAGTTCTCCTTATTCTGTTTCCGTACGCTTTTTTTGGACCGTTTCAACTCCTTAAGACTTTAAGCGAATTAAGCAAATTTGATAACAAAACGTTCAGCTTGTTCAGCTAATGATGGCTATTACTTTTGGTATTCATATGTTTAATATTTTAGGAGATAGTCAGCTTTTTCTGCGATTTTTTAGCCCATTGAAATGAATGGGAAATGCTTCAAATCCTTCAAATTTTCAGAAAATCATTCAGCTTGTTTGAACTTTAACTACTTCAGCATACTTCAACCTAGAGACTTCATTCAACTTTTAACAAACTCAGAACACATTCAGCTCTTATGTGATTAGCTTCTTGATATCTTTTACGGTTTTTCTAAAATCACAGGTTAAACTTGAGGTACAATTTGGAAAAGTTCAGATATTTCTCCTCCTCCCCCCATTCAAAAGAATAGTGCCAAAAATCGACTTTGCTCGACTTCAGGCAGTGTCCTGCGAGAACCGTAGAACTGATGTAAATGAGACTTGCGCTGGATGAAAGCTGACGGATATTCCTCCGTTTTGATGTATAATTTAAGGACGTACTCCAAAAATTGTGGTCTGAGCGTTACTTAGTTTGGAAAAGATTTCTCCTTCCAGCCACTGAGGTCTGATAACTCATATATGGTCATGCTGTCTCCCAGCTCTAAGTCAGAACTCCAGATCTCAATCCAGACAACAAAACTCTGCTACGACCACATCTTTTGGGGTAGACGCATAATTTTCTCAAAAACAGTAGGTTTCGTTGTCTGCTTCGATGGAAGGTCTTCGATTTTGCTGTAGCTGCCACGGTTTTTGCGCTACGAGGCTCAGAAGGAGGACTGAGACAGATTTTCTCCCATTGGCGCCTATGCAAATCATTGAGAGATTTTCTGCTTCTGTCGCTGTCAGACAGCTAAAATGTTCTCTACATATCTCCTACAATATTCAAGATATGCACACAAAAATTCACACGGAGCACCATCGAAGCCTTCGGCCGCTGACGGTTTTGGAATTTTTCGAATCGATGCAATACTTTTTGAATGGTGATGCGAGGTTCGAGGCCTCCAATTTGACGTTTGGAGCTGGAGAACAGGCGATCTGCAGTTTCAGATGAATATCTCTAAAGAAAAATCTGCGATGACCACATTTTTTAGAGTACACTCATCAATTATGCAAAAAACAGTAGTTTTACTCTAAGGAACCCAGTGCCCCCCCATCCCTGCTCTCTGATTGGCTGAGAGAGTTCAAGCTTCTTCTTGTTTAACAGAAATACACACCCACACATATTATACATTAAATTGTTCAGCTAGGTCTAAGGAACCCAGTGCTCCCCCCTCCCACCCCCTCATCCATGCTCTCTGATTGGCTGAGAAAGTTCAAGCTTCTCCTTGGTTATCAGAAATACACACCCACACATATTATACATCAAATCGATCGGCTTGGTCTCAGGAACCCAGTGCCCCCCATCCCCCATCCCTGCTCTCTGATTGGCTGAGAGTTCAAGCTTCTTCTCGGTTAACAGAAATACACACCCACACATATACATCAACTTGATCGGCTTGGTCTCAGGAAACCAGCCATCCACCATCCCTGCTCTCTGATTGGCTGAGAGAGTTCAAGCTTATTCTGGGTTAACAGAATTACTCACCCAGACATGTTATACACCAATTCGATTGGCTTAGGTTCAGGAAACCAGCCTTCCACCACCCCTGGTCTTTGAATGGCTGAGAGTTTTGAAAATTCAAAGTTCAATTTCTGCTCTTTCTAACAGTTTAATTTTGATTTAATTCAGCTAACTTTGACAATTGAACTCATTTTCAATTTCACTTCAGTTCTAAGGCATGTTCATCTATCAGTTTCAGCTGCTAAATTCACAGCTCAGCTAATTGTGAAAGTTTAACTATTAAACTATTGCTACTCAAATACCAGCTGTTTAAATCTTTCAGCTGTCCAGTTTTTTAAACTATGTTTAGAGATTTCAGTTTTATACTGTTTAGTATTTTTTTCTCCATTCTTCACCTACTTTTTGAGCTTTATTACACTTGTTTGTGATTTTTTTGCTCTTAAATCTTTAAATCCATTCAACTCATTTTCACAAATAAACTACATTTATGCAGCAGAAAACTACTTATTTTCGTTCAGCTATTCAGCATCTTCATCTATCAGTTTCAAAATTCAGCATATTCTGCTAAATTCAACTAATTGTGAAAATTTAACTATTAAACGCAGCAGTAGCTCAGGAGGTAGAGCGGGTTGTCCAGTAATCGGAAGGTTGCAGGTTCGATCCCGGCTCCGGCCAGAGAGTGCTGCTGTGTGTCCTTGGGCAAGACACTTAACCCGCTTTGCCTGCTGGTGGTGGTCGGAGGGACTGGTGGCGCCAGTGCTCGGCAGCCTCGCCTCTGTCAGTGCGCCCCAGGGCAGCTGTGGCTACATCGTAGCTCATCCCCACCAGCGTGTGAATGGGTGAATTGAGTTGATTGTGTTGTGAAGCGCCTTGGGGGGTTGTAGAACCCTAAGAAGGCGCTATACAAATACAGGCCATTTACCATTTACCATAAACTATTCCTACTCAAACATGAGCAGTTTAAACATTTCAGCTGTTCAGTTTTTTAAACTATGTTTAGAGACTATCACTTTTTTTCTTTCTTTTTACACAAACAGGAGTTGTTTTTTACCTTCTTATTTCGCTGACGTTTCGATCACAGCTGCGATCATCCTCAGAGCTACATCGCCATCTTGGCGACGTCACTTCCTTCTCCGTTTATCCGCGGGCAGCAGAGGACGGTGTCGCCCTCTGCTGCCCGCGCCCTCCTTGCCGATGACACTGTCCCATGCGTGATCCAGTGTATAAACTCCTTCATCTCTGTTCATGGTTGCGTGTCCACGTCTCCTTATTTCAATCGCTTCCTTGATCCATCTTTTGTATTTTTGTTGTTCTGTGTTTATGATCCTTGTTTTGTCCCAGTCCATTATATGATTTTCTCTTGTGCAGTGATCTGTTACGGCTGATTTTTTTATTGTACTTTCTGCTTCCTGTTTTGCTGCTCTTGTGTGTCTTTTTCTCGTCTCCTTCTCACACTCCTTTCTGTGTTCTATTGTTCGTGTGTTGAGTTGGCGTCCAGTCTCTCCTATGTATGTTTTATTGCATAATTTGCATGGAATTTCGTATATGACTCCACATTTATTTCCTGTTGGTATCTTGTCTTTTGGGTGTACTAGTCTTTTTCTAACCGTTGTGTATGGTTTTGTTGGTGTGTTAATGTTATGTTTTTTCATCGTTGCTGTTATTTTTTCTGTTATGCCTTTGATGTATGGAAGGGTTATCACTGGTTTTGGTTCTTGTTTTTCTGGATTTTTTATTCTTTGTTTCGGTTGTTCTTGTCTTTCTGTTGTTATTTGTTGTTTACCTTTGTTTATTGCCCATGTCGGGTATCCGCAGGTTTTTAATGCGTTTTGTATATGTTTGTCCTCTTGTTTTTGGTCTCGTTCTTCTGTTATGATGTTTGCTCGATGGTATAACGTTCTGATCACTGACATTTTATGTATGGTGGGGTGTTCTGATGTCCATAATAAGTATTGGTCTGTGTGTGTTGGTTTCCTGTATGTGTTTATGTTCAGGGTTCCGTCTTCTTGTCTGCTTATTTTCATGTCCATGAATGTTATGCTGCCTTCTATTTCTTCCTCATATGTAAATTTTATGTTGTTTGTGTCGTCTATATTGTTTAGATGTTCTGTTAGTGTCTCCGTTTGTCCTTTTGGTATGATTTCTAGTATGTCATCTACGTAGCGTTTCCATAATTTAATTTGGCAGTTTGGGGGAGTAGTGGCTATGGCTTTTTGTTCTAGATCCTCCATGAAAAACTCGCAAAGGGTGGCTGACAACGGGTTACCCATGGCGAAGCCTTCCAGTTGTTTGTATATTGTTCCGTCGTATGTAAAGTATGTGGAGTTTGCTACCAGTGTTATCAGTTGTGCTATGTCGTCTGTTGTGAGGTTTGTTCTTTTGTGTAAGGATTTATCTTGTTTGATTCTATGTTTTACTATGTCGATGGTCTTTTGTGTTGGTGTTTTTGTAAACAGGGATGTGACGTCATGTGAAATTAGTATATCGTTGTCTTCTATTGTAGTCTTTTTTAGTTCTTTTGCTAGTTCTGTGCTGTTCTTACAATGTTGATCTGTGTTNACGATATACTAATTTCACATGACGTCACATCCCTGTTTACAAAAACACCAACACAAAAGACCATCGACATAGTAAAACATAGAATCAAACAAGATAAATCCTTACACAAAAGAACAAACCTCACAACAGACGACATAGCACAACTGATAACACTGGTAGCAAATTCCACATACTTTACATACGACGGAACAATATACAAACAACTGGAAGGCTTCGCCATGGGTAACCCGTTGTCAGCCACCCTTTGCGAGTTTTTCATGGAGGATCTAGAACAAAAAGCCATAGCCACTACTCCCCCAAACTGCCAAATTAAATTATGGAAACGCTACGTAGATGACATACTAGAAATCATACCAAAAGGACAAACGGAGACACTAACAGAACATCTAAACAATATAGACGACACAAACAACATAAAATTTACATATGAGGAAGAAATAGAAGGCAGCATAACATTCATGGACATGAAAATAAGCAGACAAGAAGACGGAACCCTGAACATAAACACATACAGGAAACCAACACACACAGACCAATACTTATTATGGACATCAGAACACCCCACCATACATAAAATGTCAGTGATCAGAACGTTATACCATCGAGCAAACATCATAACAGAAGAACGAGACCAAAAACAAGAGGACAAACATATACAAAACGCATTAAAAACCTGCGGATACCCGACATGGGCAATAAACAAAGGTAAACAACAAATAACAACAGAAAGACAAGAACAACCGAAACAAAGAATAAAAAATCCAGAAAAACAAGAACCAAAACCAGTGATAACCCTTCCATACATCAAAGGCATAACAGAAAAAATAACAGCAACGATGAAAAAACATAACATTAACACACCAACAAAACCATACACAACGGTCAGAAAAAGACTAGTACACCCAAAAGACAAGATACCAACAGGAAATAAATGTGGAGTCATACGAAATTCCATGCAAATTATGCAATAAAACATACATAGGAGAGACTGGACGCCAACTCAACACACGAACAATAGAACACAGAAAGGAGTGTGAGCATGGGCGGCGCCAGGCGGTGGCTAGGGGTTGCTATAGCAACGGCAAGATTGGTTCCAGCAACGGCTCAGCAACCCCAACTCTTGAACCCCACTCCTCCCTCCCCCGCGCTCCGGTTCGCGCTGACGGACGCCGGAGGGTTGGGTGACGGTGACCAGTTGTTCTGCTTTGTGCGGGACTCCTGCATTTTCATTACTTTTCACTCGTCCCGCAAATTGAGACTGTACCGCATTATTAACAGTCTCTCGTTTCAAGTTTAAATCTCGCATAAACTGTAGAGAAAGCCATGGCTATCAAAACAGGAGGCGGGGCTTTAACGCAGGTGCGCTCCGCGCGCTCACGAACCATCAACACAAAAACAAACGTCAGTGAGCGCGGCAGGTGAGATGAGCGAGCGTGGTGGAGAACATGCTGTTAGAAGACTTGTGGCTGTTCAGAGACGCTCTGACAGAGTCTTTGTGATGTTTCTCAGGATCATTTCTCCGTGTCAGGGGGACGAGTCCGATATGAAACGGTGCAGAAAGTCTGAGAGTCATAAACATGTTGGTCAAAGCAGGTGTCCCAGTAATTGTTCAGGTTCATGCTAAAACCCACAGATGAGGTTGTTGTCTCAAGCTAACATCACAGAGATGCTGAGAGGATTTAATTTGATGAGTTAGTCTCAAAATGTTGAGAAAAAACTCAGAATTCCAAGATTAGATCTGACTTTTTTCAGAGATTAAAGTCAATGATGTTTTTTTCTCTTCCCTAAAAATTACTATTAGAGATTTGTTGACATTTTAGAATAAATATCATTTTGTTTCTAAATTATGAAGAAGAAAATTTGCAAAAGAGTATGGTTATTTTTAAATGGGATGTTGATATTAGTGGAAAATTAATTTAAAATAAACATAAATGGATCTAAAATATTACTGGTACTTTGTTGTGGAAATTCAGATCAATTATTCAAAGAAAAATCCGAAAAGCTGCTTAAACCTGTGTGTTTTATTGTATTTTATTTACATTTTTAAAAAGGAGTTGGTTTAAAATCCTTTTAGCTAAAGTTATTCAGAGCCACTGTAGAAGGCCCAAAGAGCCTGAGGTAATTTAGAGGAACTGAGAAATAGTCTGAAAGCTTTTGCTGTTCAAGTTGAATTCAAACAGACATGAAATATATGATGATAGTAATAATTTCATGTATATTTAACAGTCATGTTAGAGCTGAAAGGCAGAAAAGAATTTCTTTTTATACTAATTTTTGTTGAATTAGAATTTCACGTTATCCCACACTAAGTAGTCTCTGTCTAACATTTGGCAAGTTTGAATCCGGTCACACCCCCCCCCCCACCCCACCCCACCCCCCCATCCCCGGACTGGTGGAGAGCAGCTACCCCATCCACTCCCCAAGCAACTATAAAGCAACTGCAGGTGAAAAATCCTGGAGCCGCCCATGAGTGTGAGAAGGAGACGAGAAAAAGACACACAAGAGCAGCAAAACAGGAAGCAGAGAGTACAATAAAAAAATCAGCCGTAACAGATCACTGCACAAGAGAAAATCATATAATGGACTGGGACAAAACAAGGATCATAAACACAGAACAACAAAAATACAAAAGATGGATCAAGGAAGCGATTGAAATAAGGAGACGTGGACACGCAACCATGAACAGAGATGAAGGAGTTTATACACTGGATCACGCATGGGACAGTGTCATCGGCAAGGAGGGCGCGGGCAGCAGAGGGCGACACCGTCCTCTGCTGCCCGCGGATAAACAGAGAAGGAAGTGACGTCGCCAAGATGGCGATGTAGCTCTGAGGATGATCGCAGCTGCGATCGAAACGTCAGCGAAATAAGAAGGTAAAAAACAACTCCTGTTTGTGTAAAAAGAAAGAAAAAAAGTGATAGTATTTAGAAAAAACACAGAATGAACGCTCAAAAGATATGTTTAGAGATTTCAGTTTTTTCTCTATTCTCTACCTACTTTTTGGGCTTTTTTATTTTCTTTTAAGTGATTTTTGCTCCCAAATTTTCAAATATATTCATCTCATTTTGACAATTAAGCTTATTTTCAGCTTCAAATCAGCTATTCGGCACCTTCATCTATAATTTTCAGCAATAAAGCATTCAAACGCATTTCTGCAAGAAATGCAATTCATCTAGTTATTATTTTTTTTAGGTTTGTTGTCTGTTTTTGTTTTACGTCTGAGACTTGCCCTGTTTGCCTGTTCACTTTGCTATCTTGTTCTTCCTTTATTGTAAGGTAGGAAGACCCACTCAAAACGAGACAGTTCATCTCAAGAGTCAAGTCAATAAATAAATGTGTGGTGGTTCCTCCCAGAGACTGACCCAGCATTAAAACTGGGCCGGTCAGCAGCTGGCTTCCACAAAGAATAATTGTCACAAAATAGATTATTTTGCTGAATTACATGAAAAAAAAAAGGTTTTTAAATTGTTATTGTTGTGCTGTAAACATG
This sequence comes from Aphyosemion australe, assembly GCA_006937985.1. Classification (NCBI taxonomy): domain Eukaryota; kingdom Metazoa; phylum Chordata; class Actinopteri; order Cyprinodontiformes; family Nothobranchiidae; genus Aphyosemion; species Aphyosemion australe. The sequence continues at coordinate 184,203 of SSNS01000716.1, read as the reverse complement.
ATTTTTCTACTGAGGCTCCAGCAGTAGCAGCAGATCCACAGAAGGTCCTCGTTAAAGGAGTCAAACAGCGTGTGAAATTGAATTGAAGGTTTTTGAGGATGCGTTCATCTGAGCGGTGTGCTGTTCATAATGTAATTACTAATGTTGCAGGAGGAGAACACGGAGCTCGCCATACAAGTAAGCATCACCCGGTATACCTCTCTGTTCCTGGCTTTCTTTAAAATGCTCTAAATAATGAAACATGAAGGTCTTTTAATGTCAACGTTTGATTTGGAGTTTGTTTCCTCGTTTTTATTCCTTCCTTTTCAAAGTCAGTTTTTACCTTTCACGTGTAAATGAGCCCGTCGTTATTAAATAGTCGTGTGTAGATGGAAACCACGGCTCTGATGTCTTACAGTGAGTCAGTGGTTTAATGGGACGCTGTTCGCTGAACAGCAGTGGTCAGCAGCAGAGAAGTGGCTTCTTGTGACGGTGTTAGGTGTGGAGATTGTGATGGGAGTTACGGGAAACAGCCTCGTTCTGCTGGTCAAGGTCAAGGTAAGATAGCTTCGGTACCTATCATACAGTTATGTAACCTGGACTGGTACAGCTGGCCAGGATGTTTTATCATAAAGCCATCAGCTTGTTTTGTAAAAGAAACTGAAAAACGTAAAATGTGAACTTGTAATAAGCCTTGTTGCATTTGTCACACAGTTGGACTGACTTTATTTGTTAATGGCGCTCAAGCATTGATGTTATAGGCAGAGTAAATAGGCTGAACATGTGTGTGCCTTACCTGGGTGCAAGATATATGAAATATAATAAAACTGCACTATTTTGCCCAGCTGTGTGCAGCTGGTCTGTTCTGAATCTAGACTAATGGACACTAGAGAAAAAAAGGTCTAAATCATAATCAGATTTGACTTAAAGTTCAATTAAATGATGCATGGATGAGGATTCCCTCAGAGGAACTGGCCTCCATGCTTAGACTGCTGCCCCTGTGACCTCACCCAGATAAGTGGAAGACAATGGATGGATATATAAGTACATTAGGGGAGGGACTCGATTAAAAAAAATTAAATAATTACTCATAATTTTGACCAGTGGTCTCTCATTAAACAGTGAATTTCCTCCACTAGACTCACATCACTCTCAGGGTGCTGGAATAATCACACCTGAGCTGCAGCTAAATAGCCAATCATGTTTGGGTGCTAGAGACAACTGGAGAATTATGGGCCAACCAGCATCACTGAATTTATTGTACTACAGAAAACAGCTTAGCTGGCATGCTAGAAGGCGCTCAACCTCCTGCTGCTCCTTTTATCCCAGGAGGATTGATGGTGGAATCAGTTGCAGGTGTGCCCGCTGCTCAGGGAAACGCCCACCTGCAGAAAAGAAATCACTCAAGGGTTGCTAGATGCCACTCATCCAGATTAATGTTAAAAACAGGATATCTAATTAAATTTCTATGTTGTGTACCTGAGTATTGAGGTGTGCATGATCCCAGATGATTAATTAGGACTGAAAACTCAAGCTGGGAAACAAACTAATGTCAAAATAAAATGTCAATAAAGACAAAATCGAAAATGATGGATTGCTGTTGCTCACATGGTAAGCTTGTGTATTTGAATATTATTATTATTAGTATAATAATAATAATAATAATAATTATTATTATTATTATAGTCTAATATGTCTGTAAATTTGAGTATTGACTATCTGTAAAACTGCTGATTTGGAAAAGGTAAATTAATGATTATTTTGGAATTGTAATCATTTTCCAACTGTTCATTTTAATATTTATAAAGGACTAAGAAGTGAAATATTTCACACACAGCCCCATCAATAGTCTTTTTCACCAGCCGCCCCTGGCCTGAGGGGAGACCAACAATGACTGTTAGTATCAGAGCTCATGGAAAAATTAGGAAATCACTAGAACATGTAGGTGCATTTTATTTGCAACTAAAATGTTTTGCATCAATACAAAAATAGCACAAACAAACAAAAATAATGTAAACCAAACAGCAAATCTATTACAGTGTATTACAGAGAAGGTATCAGGGCATTGGTAGGTAGCAGGGAATTTCTAGATATAAGAAAACATGGTGCCTCGGTCTGCCTGCGTATTTGCAGCAAGCGTGTCTGGGGTTGGACGTTTTTGACATCTGTCGGTTCGCTCCTGGTGGCTGTCTGGTGGGGTCCGGGCCCCTGGGCTCTGTCGGATCTACACCGGGGTTGGGCGCCCTTGGGTCCCGAGCCGCTGGGTTCCGGGCTCGGTCTGTGGGAGACTTTGGGCGGGCCTGGGGGCTTGCTGTTGTTATCTCCTGGGCCTCAGGCACGGCTGCTGGTTGAAAGTACAAGGGGTATGAATAAAAAAAAAAAAATATATATATATATATATATATATATATATATATATATATATGTGTGTTGTAACTGTAACTCTTGCTGCCTCTTGGCCAGGACTCCCTTGAAAATGAGGTTTTTAATCTCAATGGGACCTTCCTGGTTAAATAAAGAATAAATAAAATAAAATAATACTTTTGCAAGGCACTGAAAAATGTGTTATCTTTGTGTTAAAGAAGGTTGTGTTAAAGTTTTAAAGATGACTGATAAAATAACTGAAAAAATAAAAATGTTATGTCCCGTTGCTAATTATTGTCCTTGTCTTTTTAGTGCAGGGGTCAGTTCTGCTGCCACTACTGGTTCCCCTTCATCAGTCTCACCCTGTCAGATTTAGGTACAGCTTTCACCAACACCAATAGATTCATTTATTTGGTGAACCTTTTGTAGTATATGTCTTTGGAGCCCTTTGTGACTTGATTTGCTGTAACTGAAAACGAAAACAGAAACTAAACATATTAGACGGGTTGTGTTTTTAAGGTTGTTCCCTTTTCATTGCCTCTGGCTCCATGCTGGCCACTCTGACCGAAGGACAGAGATCCCCCTGGTGTGAGGTCGTCAGCCTGCTGAAGTTTGCATTCATTACATCATCGATGGGAAGCATAGGTAATCTAAAGCACTACCCTCACTTTGACCTTAATAGTTGGACGCAAAGGTCCTGGAGACATGGTGAACAGTGGTAGAATGAAGCTCCTCTAGTCAGAGTACAGATTAGCTCCATCACACACAAAGAGTGACCGAACACCTTGGTGTGTGTGTGTGTGTTTGTGTGTGTGTGTGTGTGTGTGTGTGTGTGTGTGTGTGTGTGTGTGTGTGTGTGTGCTTGCATCAGATATTGTTCTGTTGGAGAGAGGGAGGGTGGATGGATGGATGAAATTACTTTGGGTGAGAGGTGAGCGGTCGGGGTGGATATCTTGTTAACCCCAACTCTCTGTCTGTATGTTGGGGTTTACCCCTGGGGACAAAAGGGTAGCTTCCCTTTTGGAATGGGTCCTTACTGTTGTTTGTGCTTATGCACCAAATAGGAGCTCAGAGGACCCACCATTTTAACTTGTGTACTTTTCAGATCAGCTTGTTGTTTTAAAACTCTTCAGAGAGGACACTGGCGTTCCATGTTCACAGGTTCTCTGCCTGGAAAAAGTAGTTTAGCTTACGAGCAGTAAACTTAGCCTGGGCTCTAGCACTTCTATAGCCTCGAGATCTAGACAGACTGTAGAAAAAGCAGAAGTATTTTGCTTTATGTGTCGGTCTAGCCATGCTCCATAGGAGCCTCAGGCCTGAACAGTCTTGTATCTTACCAATCACAGCGCTTCATCAGTTTTGACGGGGGGGTGGGGGGGGGGTCTTACTGTGACTGAGCGAAAAAACAAAGATGGCAATGACTTCTTTTAAATGACTTCAGCATCATCTTTGGACTATTTAGACTTGGGCTTTTCTTTGAGTCAAGAGCAGATAGACGTACTTAAGTTCTTTATTTAGAAAAGGGATGTATTTGAGTCTTCTTCAACAGTGTTTGGTGGACTGCCCCAGGGGTCCCCACAATTTTGTCTTTGCTGAGGTTGTGAGGTTAGCAAGATTTTATTTGTAAAAATTACATTTATAAAATCACAATAACACACCCTACAGCTGGGGTCTCCAACTCCAGTCCTCGAGAGCTACCATCCTGCTAGTTTTCTGTTTCCTGCTCTGCCACACCTGAATGGAGTCATTTAATCCTCACCGTACCTCTGCACAGGCCTGTTCATTACTCATTCATTTCAATCAGGTGTGTAGGAGCAAAGAAACAGCTAACATGTGCAGGATGGTAGCTCTCGAGGACCCCTGCCCTACAGTATAATCAGAACTCCATATAAAAGTTCTAACTCTGTATGTCTGTATAAAGTTTGTAAATGATCACATTTAATGTATGGAGGAGTTGGGGTTGGGGTCCTGGCTTGTCTTGGACATGGGCAAGGGAGTCCTCAAAGAAAACATTTTGGGAACTTCTGTCTATGGGCCGTATTCACATATATAGGATAGCTCGCCAGGCTATGTTTTTGCTGGACAGGACACCAAGTTCTTGGAATTCCTCACCACCACCCAAGGAGAGTCGGTGAATCTTACCCATCAGATTGGCTCCTCTTCATGTGCACTGGATCCTACCAGTCCTCTCATTAAATCAAATGTTATCAGCCCTATCGTCACTGCTGTCTTTAAAAGTTCTTTGCAGACTGGTTATGTTCCACCTGCACTTAAAACTGGTCTCATCAAACCTTAAAAAAGCTTCTCTAAACCCTGAAATAATAGCCAGCTATCCACTCATTTCAAACCTCCCATTCCCTGCAAAATTCATAGAAAAGGCTGTGGCGGCACAACTTTAGGGCCATCTCCACGCAAATGCATTTTTTGAAGAGTTTCAGTCTGGTTTTCGTAAATCCCACAGTACAAAGACAGCCCTGGTCAAGGTCACTAATGAGCTTCTGGTGGCAGCTGCTCAGGGCTCTCCCTCACTGCTTTTCCTTCTGGGTCTCTCAGCTGAGTTAGATACCATTGACCACAACATTCTCCTCAGCTGTCTGCAATTGTTTACTGGACTCTCTGGAGCCATCCTTATATGGTTCCACTCTTACCTTGCAGGAAGGGCTGCAAAACAAAAAGATTCAAGTTTTTCAAAGGGGGTGATTCTTTCTCTACCCACTGTAGACCTGGTAGGCCAAAACATATGGTAAGGCTTTGCAGGTAACGCCCGATAGAAGAACCTGTCAAAATGACCTTTAACCCCCACCTCCAAAAGAGCTTTGACCATGTCCCAAGTGCAGTGGCTAACACTGAATTTGAATGGGCCTTGTCCCGCTCCCGAAACCATGGCGGCAGTATTACTCTGATTTGCCCGGCATGGTGTGTCTTCTAAAAAGGGCTATTGAATGTGGGAGGAGTTTGGTAAGAACATGAAGAAAGACTACCAATCGGTTCCAAAGAAGCTCTGCTAAAGCATCCAGTACAGCTGGGGAGGAAGGCAGCAACTCACCCACACTTTGCCATGGTGGCAGAGAGCTGCTGACATTAACTGGGGATATAGTCACGCAGTGAAAGGAATCATTTGAGGGGCTCTTTAATCCCGCAACATGTATTCCACTGAGGAACCAGAGCCAGGAGACCTAGGGTGGTTTGGACAATCTCCAGACCAGAGGTTGCTGAAGTAGTTACACATCCACTCAGAGACGGAGCACCAGGGTTTGATGAGGCCCATCCTGGGTATCTCAAGGCTATGGGTGTTGTAAGGCTGTCTTGGTTGACACTCCTCAGCCACATTGCATAGACCTTGAGGGTGGGTGGAGTGGCAGAGTGGGGTGGTGGTTCCCATTTTCAATAAAGAACATGTAACGCCCCAAGCATAGTATTAGCCAGCGAGCCGTCCCGCCGTCATTAGGATGGCCTAACGTCAATAATGACGGCCTGAAAAATGAGAGACGGCTTGATGCAAGCCCTCCCCATTTTCTGTAATATCTATCAATAATTGGCATTTTGTGCAAATAATATAAAAACTGATTATTGCACAAATAATTTGACAAACGTGTTCAAGCCTGTACTACTAGAAAAGCGCAGATTCATTGCGGGGGTTCCCGCAGCACGGAATCCCCGTTTCTGTCTTTGATCTCAGCGGCGCAGCTGCAGCGGTGGATGAAGACGTGCTTCTAAAGAAGACGGGGTGACGTCGGGTACAGACCTGGTTTTTGTTTCTGGAGCCTGGTGTTAAACAGAAAAACATCCTCAGTAAAATATTCAGTAAAATAAAGTCCTAAAAGCTCGTTAACGCAAATGACCTTAAATGCCGTTCGTTGATGAACACATGATGAACACACGTTTCCAAACTTTCTGGGCATCTCCTGTGATTTAGTTTCAACAAATTGACCTCAGCTGCTTCAGCTGATTCTTCCATTTGTAATATTAATAAGCCACAACAGAGCTCAGCTCAGTAATAAAACATGAGTTGTAGAAGATAAATGAATGGAGACTGAGGCCGGAGACCTTTTTCAGCTCATGGGGGATCTTTATTTGAGACATACATGCACCAGGACAGCCATCGAGAAATCCCAACCTAGAATCATTCGGGGCAGTTCTTTATAGGGGATGATGACGTCAGACTTACATAAGCTCTCACATACACATGAATTGGGAGACGTTAGGGTGGCAGCACAACCTATCCAAACTTGGGAGCTGTATCTCTTGGCTTTTACTTTTGGTCATTGTGACCCAGGCAAACTCCGGACAGAACAATGCTCTGAAAATAATGAGGCCTTCTTGGGTGGTTGGTTCCATTATTAACACATAAAACCTTGGAGCAAACACAGTAATGGTTTGATATAAAATTGTGAAAGTCATGAATACACAAAGTTAGTGGGTAAAAGGTCACTGGCCACAACAGAGTCTAATTCACAAAATCACTATGACACCTCCAGGACAAAATGAACTAACACAATCAGCCTACATGCTGGACGTCTTTAAAACAACGTAAACAGAGACCGCTCCCGGACTAAACAAAGGACGCTGTGATTCTCCACAGATTTAGCTACACGACAAAATAACAAGCTTACAACCGACGGGTAAGTCCTGAAAAGGGGAAACGCAGGGGGAGAGAAGAACAGACAGGGTCTTCTGTTTTTCCCTCTGCACTCGAGAGAGAACAACTGCTCCTTATAAAGCTGGTGTCCTCATTAGCCGATGGGAAACAGCTGGGCAGTGGAGCAGGGGAAGAGGAATGAGTGGGAGCTGTCCGTTGTGCTGAACTCTGCTGAAGAAAGGGACAGCCCCAAACAGGCTGCAGACCCACAACTCCGCATCATAACAGAATACAAGAGGGTGTGTTCCAACTACGAGGGATCACACTCGTTCAGCCTCCCTGGAAAAGTCTCCAAAGTTCTGAAAAGGAGGGTCTAGTTGAAGGTTGGCTTGAGCAGCATCTGCAGTGATGGGGATGCTGAACCAGACTATTGTGGTGAAGAGGGAGCTAAACCAGAAAGAAAAGGTCTCAATTTACTGGTCAATCTTCATCCTCACTGATGGTCATGAGCTTGGAGTAATGACTGAAAGAACAAGATTGCAAATACAAGCGGCCAAAGTGAGTTTCTTTCGTAGGGAGGACAGGGTCACCTTTAGAGATATGGTGAGGAGCTCCAACATTCTGGAAAGACTTGGAGTACAGCCACTGCCCTTCCACGTTGAGAGGAGCCAGCTGAAGTGGTTCAGGCATTTGGTGAGGATACCTCCTGGACCCCTCCCAGTATATGTAGGCAGGAGGCCCCTGGGTTGTCCTTGGACCCTGTAGTGATTATGGTTGTACACTGGTTAGTGAACTCCTTGGGATTCTACCAGTGGAGCTGCTTGAGGTTGCTGGGACTATTTGCTGGGACTGCTGCCTCGGCTACCCAGCCCCAGAAAGTGGAGGAAAACAGATGGGTGGAGTTTTCTAAGCAGTTGGGTTTCATTTTCTAGTTTTGTGTAGGTTTGGTTTTGTCACCTCAGGTTCTGTGGTCTGTCTGTATTTATTTCAATTCAATTCAATTCAGTTTATTTCTATAGCGCCAAATCACGACAAGAGTCGTCTCAAGGCACTTCACAAAGTAAACATTCCAATACAGTTCAGTTCATTAAGCCAATCAGTAAAAAAGTTTCCTATATAAGAAACCCAGCAGATTGCATCAAGACACTGACTGTGTCTTGATACAATCCTCATACTAAGCAAGCATGTAGCGACAGTGGGAAGGAAAACTCCCTTTTAACAGGAAGAAACCTCCAGAGGATCCTGGCTCAGTATGAGCAGCCATCTCTATTTCCTGTTTGAAGACTGAAATTCTCACCTCTTCTTCTACATTGTGTTTGCCTTTTCTTCCTGTCTGTGATGCACATCATTAGGTGCCACACAGCTAGCCTGGCAAGCCATCCTATATATGTGTATATATAGTCTGGCCACGAACCATTGACGGCCCTCAGTCGTGAGGCGGGATCTACGGTTGTCTTTCAAAATGTCTGCATGAAATTGGATAGCGCTAGGACCAATCAGAGTAACGAACAACGTGACGTAATCACAGCGACAGAAAAGAGGGAGGCATTAATGGCGTCTAACATCAATGATTTCTGTCATTTTTGTATAAAAACGTGAAAGTATATCAGACAGACTTACGCACGTTGGAGTCTAAATGATCCAATGTTGATGACAAAGCCGTTTCAAACGAACGTGGTTCCTGTGTTGCCACCATGTTGTTTGTGTTCGCAGCCGCAGCGCTGACGTCATCGGCTACTCCCGCTCTGTGATTGGCCCACATTATAGAGCGCTGTGATTGGCCCAACCAAAACTATAGCGAGCTGTGATTGGACAGCCACAGCAGTGGATCGGGCTGCGAGGGTTCCTATGAAGCGTGCCTAGACCAGACTCTGCAAAGCAAGAATTTTTTCTCGTTCACTAGGCTAGCCACACACCCATTCCTCATTTATATGTTAGTCCCTCACAGAATATAACAACAGAATGTTTTGGTCTAGAGTTGCAGATCATACTTCCTTCTTTGTCACCCTTTTTCTAGTCCTCCATGTTTTCCATAGTTTAGTTTAGTGTTAGTTGAAGTTTAGTTGACCTATCACTCACTAATGTTTTTAGTATTTTTTTCTAGCCTTGTTCTCTCTCTCTCTCTGTCTCTCTCTCTCTCTCTCTGTCTCTCTCTCTCTCTCTCTCTCTGTCTCTCTCTCTCTCTGTCTTCTCTCTCTCTCTCACTGTCTCTCTCTCTCTCACTGTCTCTCTGTCTGTCTCTCTCTCTCTCTCTCTCTCTGTCTCTCTCTCTCTCTCTCTCTCTCTCTGTCTCTCTGTCTCTGTCTCTCTCTGTCTCTCTCTCTCTGTCTCTCTCTCTCTGTCTCTCCCCCTCTCTCTCTCTCTCTCTCTCTCTCTCTCTCTCTCTCTCTCTCCTTGTTTCTCTCTCTCTCTCTCTGTCTCTCTCTCTCTCACTGTCTCTCTGTCTGTCTCTCTCTCTCTGTCTCTCTCTCTCTCTCTGTCTCTCTCTCTCTCTGTCTCTCTCTCTCTCTGTCTCTCTCTCTCTCTCTCTCTCTGTCTCTCTCTGTCTCTGTCTCTCTCTCTCTCTCTCTCTCTCTCTCTCTGTCTCTCTCTCTCTCTCTCTCTCTGTCTCTCTCTGTCTCTGTCTCTCTCTGTCTCTCTCTCTCTGTCTCTCTGTCTCTCTCTCTCTCTGTCTCTCTCTCTGTCTCTCTCTCTCTCTCTCTCTGTCTCTCTCTCTCTCTGTCTCTCTCTCTCTCTCTCTCTCTCTCTCTCTCTCTCTCTCTCTCTCTCTCTCTCTCTCTCTCTCTCTCTCTCTCTCTCTCTCTCTCTCTCTCTCTCTCTCTCTCTCTCTGGTGTAGATCTTCTTTCCTGAACATTAATACAAATAAAACCTCTGTACTTGCTTGGATGACAGGCTGTTCTTTGATCCTCATGTTGATGCAATGTGCAACAAAGCTTATCAGCGCCTGCATTTCAATTCAATTCCATTCAGTTTATTTCTATTGCGCCAAATCTCGACAAGAGTCGTCTCAAGGTAGCCTGGCAAGCCATCCTATATATGTGAATATATAAACTCTGCAAAGCAAGAACTTGGTCTAGTTCACTAGGCTAGTCTCAAGGCACTTCACAAAGTTAACATTCCAATACAGTTAAGTTCATTACAGTTTTTTTCGATTGCTAAAACTCAAAGAGCAAAATTGAGGCACGATTTTCACAACCTCTACTTCTGTTCCCAATCGCTTGACTCAATTTATCACTACTCAAGATATCCTTATCATATTAGAACTCTGATTTTCCTCCTTTACACTCTGATGTCAATCTCACATTACCTTGCTGTCAAAACACAGCACACAATTATCAGGTTTACACACACTTCTCACATAAATCCTCAAAGCTTCAATCAACAACACACAAATATTCAAATCTCTAAACTTTCGGGTCTGGCGAGCAATTTGCAATCAGGGACTGCAGCATAAAAGGAGGCTTGATGCTCTGTTGTGTTTGATGAGCAATGGAGAACAGAGACAACAAACAACAGAGAAGGAGAGGGGTACGTATGGGAGGAGGAGGAGGACGGGGAAGGGGAAGAGGACAACAAGGAGAAGCAAGGGAACGAAGAAGGAGAATCCAGATCTCCAATGAGATTCGTGCCACTGTATTGGACCATGTGCTCAACCATGGGTTGACCATGAGGGAGGCTGGCCAGAGGGTCCAGCCAAACCTCAGCCGTTTCACAGTGTCGACCATCATGAGGGCGTTCAGGGATAGAGAACAGGTATGAAATGTATTTTCCATGATGCCCCATAGATATGCTAGAATGGGAGAGGGGGTGGGGGTTTAAAAATAAAGTGTTTTGTCTCTAAATTTGTGTGTGTCTAATGTTTGTCTGAGAGAAGTGGGCATTGTAATAGATTCAGTGTGTAATAGATTCAGTGTGTTCCATTTCTCTAATTGTGTTTTCAGTGTTCTTTCCATGCTTGGTAGTGTTCTGACAAATGCTACTTGTGTTTATTCAATGAATGGTATGTGTGTGTCATGTGAAAATATGGCTGTGTTTAGCAAATGAAAACACGTGTTCCATTTTGTTAACATGTTTCGAGATTTGATGGCAGAGTTGTTTTGCAAAGGGATGCCAGGGTTTAGCAATTTGTGTGTGTTGTTTGGGGTTTTGTGTGTGCAGTTTTGAAAGAAACGTACAGTTTCGACAAACGCGTTTTAGCAATAAAAAAGAACTGTAAGCCAATCAGTAAAAAGTTTCCTATATAAGGAATCCAGCAGATTGCATCAAGACACTGACTAGTGTCAGTGTGTTTTCAACAGTCCTCATACTAAGCAAGCATGTAGCGAAAGTGGAGAGGAAAACTCACTTTTAACAGTGAATGACTGTGTTGTAAAGTGCCTTGGGGGGTTGTAGAACACTAGAAGGCGCTATACAAATACAGGCCATTTATCATTTTTGTTACCTGATCCTCTTTATCACATCTTATTGGAGGTAAATGTTTCTGCAGAATTTAATAAATGATCCTATAATTTACCAAATTAGTGTTTTTATCTTCTCTTTTCCAGCGGTTCTCTGTATGCAGCGGCTCATTGGAACAAGTTCTACCAGACGTGCTGTCTTTGTTGTCATGGTAACAGCATGTGTGTCTTCCTGGTTAATGGGAGTGATGTTTGGGATAATTCCTGTTGTCTTCACCTGGATCAGGTTTGTAGTTTGCTCTGCAGTGTTTTTAATGTCAGTGAACACAACAACCCCGTCTCCTTCTGCTTTCAGATATGATCCTGCAGAAATGCTGTGTGCTGTTTTCTGGGAAAGCAGACACGCAGACATGATAATCTACATCCTCTGTGCGTTCTCCATCTGCATCTTTCTTCCCTTCCTCCTGATGCTCGTTTGCTCTGTACTGAGTGCCGCTAGCTGCTACTCTGTCAGCAGGTACACAAGCTAACAAACATTTAGTCATTTCACGTAACACAATGTAAACAATTAGGTTAAAAGTTGCCTGTTCATGACCTTTCCACACAATCTGAGCTGTCTCTAAATTCAGTTATCACTAAAGAGGTGTGTCTTCCAACCTGTTGACCACATTCACACTGCAAGCAAAAGGGGCGTGACTGTGGCAGAGAAGTAAAGTGTCCGCCCCATAATTGGAATGTTCGAGCCCCGCTCAGTCTGTCGCAGTTGTGTCCTTGGGCAAGACACTTAAGGGACCAGTGGTGTCTGTGTACAGCAGCCTCGCTTCCTTCAGCGTCAGAGCCCCTGGGCAGCTTTGGCTGTGATGTAGCTCATCACCACCAGCGTGTGTGAATGGGTGAATGACTGATTGTGTTGTAAAGTGCCTTGGGGAGTTCTAGGACTGTAGAAGGCGCTATATCAAATACAGGACATCTGATATAGCGACATATGACATGTGGTCCTAAATCAGATCCATAACCCATGTTTTCCAAAGTGACCTCAGTGTGAAAGGTCACGTAACAGATGTGAGTCACTTTTCTGCTCTGGAAGCAGGAAGCAGCAGGATCACACATGAAGCAAGTAGCATCACATTTGTGTAACCAGTATGTTGAATGTGATGTGTTGCAGGTCACATCAGGGTTGTGACAGGTCGACTGGAGTCTGATGGGGTCACATTTAAATTAGTGTGAGGATAAATACTCAGAAACATCACATCTCAGCAAAACTTCAGAATTTAGCATTTGGACCTGCAGACTTAATGTAGTATTTGGTGGTATTCAGAGGTGTCAAAAGTATTCACGTTTATTACTAAGGTAGAAGTATAGATACTAGAGTTTAAATTTGAGGGTCACACCGGTTTCAGCCTTTTACACACTATTAACACTTTCCTCTGGCTCTGTGCTGCTTCCATCAGCATCTCCCCGGTGCACCGCCACAAAACACTTCTTTAGAAGTTGAATCATCAATTTAAGCTTTTAACTCGAGTAAAAGTGAAAAAATTCTGGTTTGAAATCTAAAAGTTAAAGACATGGTAGTGCAAATTCTTAGGTGGCGCCACAGCATTACCACACCTGCCCATAATGGCTAAAATCTTATATATAAACATTAATGTTCCATCCATCCATCCATCCATCCATCCATTTTCGTCTGGTTATCTGGAGTCGGGTCGCGGGGGCAGCAGCCTAAGCAGAGAGGCCCAGACTTCCCTCTCCCCAGCCTCTTGAGCCAGCTCCTCCAGGGGAATCCCAAGGTGTTCCCTGGCCATCTGAGAGACATAGTTCCTTCAGCGTGTCCTGGGTCTTCCTTCAGGTCTCCTCCTGGTTGAACGAACCTAAAAACGTAAGGCAACCAGCTGCCCAGCTTTTTTTCAGTAAACTCAAAGGGTTCTGCTGTTGTGTGAACTAACATTAAGAGGTTAACTCAAACTGTAATCTGTAATAGCTGTTCAGCACTGCTCCTGTCATTGAGTAGAAACAACCCATGTTGTTAAGTTGAAAAAACCTAAGAAAAAGTTGAGGCAACTTATTTACATGTTGCCTCAACTTACTGGTGTGAGTAAATGCAACTTGAAATTTTAACGTTGTCAAACTTAAGACTTTATATAGATTTAATTGTTTGTAGTCATGTTACCAATGTGGCAGCTGTCATGCAAAGACAGGTAGGTGGAGCAGGAAGCTAACAGCGACATCAAATGTCTCCAGCTAACTCGTACCTCATACACCATGTGATTGCAGGCAGCCAGTGAGAGTTGAACTCAAGGAGCTGAGAGCAGCACAATTAGTGCTGCAAACCACCACTGTAATAGGAACAGTGGAACGGCACAGCGGTCCCATGCCTTTGACCGCCCTCCTCAACATGACAATAACAAATAACTCCACCTTTGCAACACTGAACAAATCAATAACTAAGAACAACATACACACCATAAACATGCATAAATGCCCCAAAATAGAACAAAATAACTAAGAACATGACTACCCACAATGCACCTCACCCACTGCAGCTTTTGCAGTGGGTGAGGTCATTGTTTTATCTATAAATTGCAATTTTGATTTGACTGAATGAATGAAAATATAACAATTTGTTGAAATAACACAAATTTAGGTTTCGTCATCAAAACACACAAAATTGAGTTTAACAATGAAAACGTAAAAGGAAGACTTGAGTGAAATAGTAAAAATAAATTGAGACAACTTTTTGAGGTTGTCATTTATTATAGTGTGTTAAGTGCCTTGCCCAAGGACACGACAGTGACAGACTGAGCGGGGCATGAACCAGTGACATGCCAATTGCAGGACAGGCACTTAACTCCTCTGCCACCATCTGTCACGCTCCTCACCTGAGCTCCACAGCGTGAGCGGTGAGGAGGGTTGTAGCAAGTGATTAGACCCAATCGCAGGGAGTGCTAGCGGTGGGTGACGTCTAACACGCAGGAGCACCGACACGCACCTCGAAGTGAAACGAGGACGTGGCGGTGTTCCAGAAAGAAAAAAAACGGGCTTAATGTTTGGATGCAGATGGATGAGGTGAGCGTAGGAGCTCTGGATCGTCTGGCGTGAGTGTGGAGCCATGACGACTGGAACAGCTGAAAGCTGTAGCCGGCTGGCGTGGATCTCAGCCAAGGGGCTAGGAAGCTAAAGCGTGAGGTGAGCGCCGGAAGCTCTGGGCGCACGGCGTGACCTATGGAGCCGATGCGCTGGAAAAGTAAAAGTTAATGTAGAACTGAAAAACGCTACTAAGCGAGGCGCCGTTAGATCCGAGACGAAACGGGAACGCCAAGGCCACGTACAGAAAAACGATGAACCAGCACTGGAGTTGCAGAGAAGACTTCCTGAAATAGTGTGGACGTGATGACGTGGAGAGGTGCGTGACGGTGTGGGGAATGCTGGGAAGTGGAGTCCTAAGTATGGTGCGGTGTCAGAAGGATGGCTGGAAGGCAGGAATCATGCCACCATCACCCAAGCAGATTTCATTTATTTATATTTTAATTTTACTCGGATTTACTCTGCTCATCTCACACTCACACTGGCTAAATAAAAAAAGACAGTAAAAGCTTTTACCATGTGATACTGTCATTTCCTCATGAGAAATACCCCAAACCCGTTTTTGGCTGCATTCATGCATTTTCCCATCTGAGCTGCAGTTTGGTCAATGTAAAGATTTATCCTGCAAATGGAAAAAAGTAGCCCACATCAGGCATTTCTCCTCCCCCTGAAGCTGATCTGGTCTCAGTTCTGAAACCTGGATATTCTGACAGATTAGTTCTGCATTGGGGACAAAACACCGCTGTAAAAACCATAAGTCCCTTCTACAAAGAGGCACGTAATGGTCAGCACCTGGGACGTAATTTTGGGGGGGGACGGGGGGGACATGTCCCCCCCACTTTTTCAAAAGGCAGTTTTGGTCCCCTGCACTTTTTTCCGTCCAAAAACAATATTACGCTCCATTAAATGGATTTGGTTGAGCACATGGGCGTCGCACCCGTGGGGGATGTGGTGTAACACCCACGCTTTTTCTAAGCAGTTTTGCTCAAAACGTTACTAACAGTCTGGTCCCTCCGTGTTTCGCTCTTTCCCCCTCTCCCCCTCCCTTTCCTGTTGATCACTAACCCGCACCTCTGCGCACCGGTGTTACGTCAAAGATCCTCGTACGTTCCATAATTGATGTGTTTCTCCAGCTGCTCTGCGCCTCCGAACTGATAAAATGGCGCGCGCTCATTACAAGCTGCACTCCCAGCGCGCTCTGCTTGTACCACAAGAGAACTATAACCTTGTTGAGCTCAAACATCTTATTTGAGCAAATCCAGAGCTTTAAGTGGGCCTCTCCCGATACGCAGAACACGCGCTCCATGAGGGGCCTCGTTTTGCACACGAGTACTCATTCTCTCCAAATGCGCATCGCTGTTGCGCGCCGCGCACACATCACCGTCAGCTACCGTTCGCCCAGGCAGGAGGAGAGAAGAAAGAGACGAGGTTTCCGACACCGTGCACGCTCCTGCAATGATTGACAGCAGCAGCATCTGAACAACCAGTGGTCTGATGCGCCGACAGGCAGCTGGAAACATGGAGGTGGAGATGCATCCAAACGGATGAGAATAAGCACAAGAAAAAAAGTCAGAACAAGAGGAGGAGTGAGCTGCACTTGAAAGTGGGAATGTTGATAAAAAAAGAAAAACTTTGTGAGCATAAACATCCCAGCTGCTGCTGATCAGGAGACAGAAGAGACGATGATTCTGTCTGGATGGACTGGAGAATATTTCACAGCAGCTCTGATTATTTATTAAATGTTGTGTTAAATGCACAAACCTTCACTTCTGTCCTGTTGTCTCTGGTTCACAGCCTTCCAGTCCAATAGTAATTAGTTGTTGTAGTCATATTTACATCAATTTCATTTGATAATTTCCCACTGAGAGCAAAACAAATCTTAATCTTGTTTGTTTGATAGATTTCTGGTCATAACAGGGCCGATGCTGAAGTCTGAACTTAACCCTAACCCAGCTGCTTCTGCTGAGTGAAGCTTGAGGCTCATCAAAGACACAAGAACACCTGAGTGGCAGTAATTGAACCTAAAAGGTGAAAATAATCTATGAGACAGACTCATTCCAGATATTTCAGCCTTTATTTGTTATAATTGTGATGATCATGGCTACAGCTGATGAAAACCCCACAATCAGAATCTCAATTAAAATATAGTGAAAAGGTTCAATATTCTAGACTCAAAGTGTCACACTCTAATCAGCTGATGAGTCCAGAACACCTGCAGAGGGTTCCTGAGCCTTTAGATGGTCTCTCAGTCTGAGTTGGATTACTGACATAAGTGGACTTTTACACCAGATTCTCATTTTTCAGTTTCACCTGTAGACCACATTAGAACTGGCTCTGCTAAAAACTACAAAACTTAGATTATTCAGAGCTTAACTAGATTATATTAGACTGATAGCAGAGTCCTTAAAGAACAGTTTGTGATTGGTTAAACCTTTATTTGATCTGTGACAGTTCAAAAAATGCAGATTTCAGAACTTTATTGCATCTGACCCACCTTAGGTCTGGTCTAGGGACAGACAGATAATAACAATGGTGCTCAGTGGGGCTGTACCGTCTTCTTGCCCCCAATTCAAAAGCTGGGGGGCGGGAGCTTGGGCACGTGACGCGTCAAGGGGTCTGTAACTTTATATAACACCCCCCACCCCAGATGCACACAAGCCTGCTGTGTCCCCCCCACATCTGAAATCAAAATTTCGTCCATGGTCAGCACAAGATGTGTGTGTTAGGCAACAATTGTATAACAGGTTCAGTAGTGCAGTGGTTAGAGTGTTGGACTGGTGTGTATTTTTGTGGAGGTTCACCTCCCGGTCGTGGCAGTAACTTATTTATTCTTTCTAGCTACACTTGCCAGTATTATGTTTTCAACCCTTTATTGGTAAACTGTTTAAAATATCAGGACTAATCTTTTTTGGTTTATTTAGCCAGTGTGAGTCCATGTGAGGTGAGCAGAGTAAATCAACTAAAAAGCTGCTTGGAAACGGCCAAATTCAAACATCTTTAGAGACACTAGATATTTTGCAGAAAATAATCGATAAAACTAAAATATAAATGAATGAAATCTGCTTCAGCTGGCTAAATAAATGACTGCCGACCCCACTGGGAGTCGAACGGGCGTCAGCACGTGGCAAAACAAGACAAAAGGCAGTGACTTAACACAACAGCAGGGTTGCCTAAGACGCTGTTGTAGGCGTGTTTTGGGCGTGAGCAGAGTTTTGCTGAAACAAACCGTTTCATTTCCGGGTATGAATTCAGGCTGATGAAAATAACTGAGATAAATGACATCTCAATAGTGCCAACGGTAATATTTTATCATATGCTGGACCTACCTGTGCTCAGGTTTAACATGATATGGCTCCTTTAAACAAAGCACGGTGCCCTTAGTTGCCTTTCTGGATGCACAACTCATTACCTAAAGTTGTCTCAACTGAAAAATGTTGTTTAACTGGACAATTAAATTGCAAACTTCACATTTTGACTTAGTTCAACTTTTTTGGAAACAAGTTGCTCACTTGACTTAGAAATATTAGTTAGAATGACAAATCTGAAGTTGAGGTTGGTGAGGGCAGGAATGTAGATCGACCGGTAAATCGAGAGCTTCTCCTTCCGGCTCAGCTCTCTCTCTTCACCACGACAGACCGTTACAACGCCCGCATCACTGCAGACGCAGCACCATTAAACATTAATGTCGACATGCTGTAGGATACACTAGGCTACCTGTTTCAGTCACATGTGCTCATTGGAAATGAATGCATTTTAGTGCAATGCAAATACATTGAAGTACCATATGTGTGTGTCAGGTCAAAATGTATTTGTATAGCACATTTACCACTAACAACATTCGATGGCTGAAGTACTGAAGAGCATAAAAACACATTCAGGAAAAACAGAGTAAAACAATTTAGAAACATAAAAGATGAAAGCATAAAAACAGGACAACAATAAAACAAGACAACACGTGTTACTGCTCAGTTCCAGTTAACCCTCAGGCTTCATTAGGGACGTTTTTGTCCATTTGGGCAGTTTTTTGCTTTTCTTTTTGATGCCATTTCACCATTGTTTGTGCATATGGTGCAAAATTTTGTCGCAAAACCAGGCTCTAGACAAATTTTGAAATTCAATTTGGAATTTTGAAAAAAGACCAAGGGAACACTATGAAATAAAAACACTATACTCTTGAGTCATTAGAGGAAAAAACGTCTACTGCTTAAAATGGCTATAAAAAATGTATACAGTAATATTTTTTTTTACTTTTTTTTTCATAGATCTGTTAAACAACTTCTGCCCTGCTCAAACATATAAAAATTTCAATCATTTTGAGGATTTTAACCCTTGAAATGCCAGTTTGAATACTCAAAGGCACTGCTGTAATTTATGAAAAAAACACAAAAACTGAGTTATTTTCCCCAAATAAAATTTTTTTTGCTTGGGGCGTTCATTACAAATCAGTCTTGATTATGTTATCAAATATCTAAAATTTTGAATTTTTTGCATTTATAGTTTTTACATAGCAACAGATTTAAAATTTACTACCCTCTTGAGCCATTAGAGGACAAAAACGTCCCATTGACTTCAATGCAAACCACAGTTTTTGATCCTGTAACATCTGCAGCAAATAATCATGCTTTCTGTGATATTATGGTTTCATTTAGGAGAAAAGTGGTCAAATTTATGATTTTTACTGTTCATCACCAAATTCAGTCATTTCTCCATATGTTGCCCAGGCGAGAATGTTTACACATTTCTTTAGATCTTCTGCTCTTTTTATTGAAGTCAAAAGGTCAACCTGACCTCTGATAAGTAAACAAAACATACTTTGACTCTCTTACTGAACTTCAAAGTGTAGAAAACAAAACAATTAGTATGTTTATGCACCTGCCACATTCAAACTACTTG
>SSNS01000716.1:135780-164253 GCA_006937985.1 Aphyosemion australe | reverse complement strand
CCATCACACGTATTGACGACGTGGTATCCTCCTTTGATTTATTCTTCACTCCAGAAATTATTGAAGATGTTTCACTCTCCTCATTTTCTCCAGGAGTATCAGGCTGCAGGAGCTGATCCAGAACTTGTTCCACAGAGAGATGCCTCATCTTCAATAATTTCTGGAGTGAAGAATAAATCAAAGGAGGATACCACGTCGTCAATACGTGTGATGGCGTGACGTGTTGGCCCAGGATTCAAACCTCTTGCAGCAGGAACATAGTGGGAAGTTTCTGCATTAGTAGGAAACCAGACTTGCCCACTTTTAGAAATCCATTCTGGAGCAGGATCCGTTGTCCTCCCTTCTCTTTCACTGGACGGGTCAGGAGAAGAAGTCAAGTAAACAGATTGGTCTGACTCCACCACAAAGTCCACCGAAGATGTTTCACTCTCCTCATTTTCTCCAGGAGTATCAGGCTGCAGGAGCTGATCCAGAACTTGTTCCACAGAGAGATGCCTCTTCATCTTGCTCCGTGGCTTTCACAGAAGTGAAATGACCAGATAACCAGACTACAAGTAGTTTGAATGTGGCAGGTGCATAAACATACTAATTGTTTTGTTTTCTACACTTTGAAGTTCAGTAGGAGAGTCAAAGTATGTTTTGTTTACTTATCAGAGGTCAGGTTGACCTTTTGACTTCAATAAAAAGAGCAGAAGATCTAAAGAAATGTGTAAACATTCTCGCCTGGGCAACATATGGAGAAATGACTGAATTTGGTGATGAACAGTAAAAATCATAAATTTGACCACTTTTCTCCTAAATGAAACCATAATATCACAAAAAGCATGATTATTTGCTGCAGATGTTACAGGATCAAAAACTGTGGTTTGCATTGAAGTCAATGGGACGTTTTTGTCCATAATAGGCACAAGAGGGTGGTACATTTTAAATCTGCTGCTACACAAAAACTAATAAAGCATAAAATGTGATATGTTGTCACATTCTTGACATAGCCAAGGCTGATTTAAAAAAAAATATTTCAGTCACAAAAAATATGTTTTATGTAAAATGTCTCCTCTTTTGTCTGCTTTTTTCATGAAAAAATTAGCATCACGTGATCAAACTGGCATATAAAGGGTTAAATTTTAGATAAATGTTCAATTTTTGATTGTTTTGATCAGAACTGAAGTTGATCACAAGATTTAGACCCAAAAAGCAGAAAAAAATATTAATCTGGACCATTTTTAAAGCAGTTTTAAAAGTGGACGTTTTTGTCCTCTAATGGCTCAAGAGGGTAGTAAATTTTAAATCTGTTGCTATGTAAAAACTATAAATGCAAAAAATTCAAAATTTTAGATATTTGATAACATAATCAAGACTGATTTGTAATGAACGCCCCAAGCAAAAAAAATTTTATTTGGGGAAAATAACTCAGTTTTTGTGTTTTTTTCATAAATTACAGCAGTGCCTTTGAGTATTCAAACTGGCATTTCAAGGGTTAAAATCCTCAAAATGATTGAAATTTTTATATGTTTGAGCAGGGCTGAAGTTGTTTAACAGATCTATGAAAAAAAAAAGTAAAAAAAAATATTACTGTATACATTTTTTATAGCCATTTTAAGCAGTGGACGTTTTTGTCCTCTAATGACTCTTTAGGATGAAATTTAAAGTGAAGCCTGAGGGTTAAAGCCAGAGAGGACAAATACCTTTCAGGTTGAGTTAAAAAGACCAATAGATTGTGCAGCTCTCACATTTAGGGGGAGGCTGTTCCATACAGTTAGAGCAGCAATGGAAAAAGCCCTACAGCCCCAGGAATTCAGTTCAGATCTGGGTGCAACAAGCTGGTGGAGACTGCCAGACCTCATGTTCTAGCTGGTGTGTAGCTACAGAGAAGCTCAGACAAGTAGAGAGGCCAGTTACATATTTAAAACCCTAACAATAAAATCTTGAACTGGATTCTAAAATTTACTGGAAGCTAATGCAGGGCATCCAGAACAAAAGCGCCATTTGTAGATGTTTAAAATTCTTACCCAACCACACTAAAATTCACTCTGTCTCAGTGGTGTAACTCATCTGGAGGCGTGTTTGTTTTTTTAACAATATCAAGACGAATTGAAAAGCTATTTTTAAAAGGAGTGGATGTAAAGCGTTAGATCATTACTCCAGTGAAGTAAGTTTTAACTGAAGTAAGTTACCAAAGTGGTGGTAATAATTATACACATTTCTCCCTTGACTCTAATCATAATGTCTCACAAACACCAGCCAAGTCTGCTATGATATAGTTGAACTTGGACGTGAGCGTGAATATTAACTTCAAACTAACTTTATTTAATCAGAAAGACTGCTGTAATGATGGTGACATGTTACCAGAGCCATATTTGTCCCACTAACGTTTCAGGAGGACAGTTAGCACCTCCTAAAACCTTAATCTGCCATGTTAAAGCTGAAAACGTGAAACTGGTAAAAACAATCTTCTTTTTAGCTTTACCTTACAGACTGGTAGCTTTACTGGCCCCTTCGGCATGAACGGATTGGGTTTTCCATGTTGTTTTGTTATAATTAATGTGTTGTTGCACACAGTGTTGTTTTTGGCAGCCATCTTAGTTTTAGTCTTAGACCCAATCCCAACACTCGCACTTGCACCCTTGCACCCTTCAATTACGCGTTCCCGGCCAGGGGTGCGAGTGCGTAGGGTGTCCCGATTCCCAAGTGCGGAAGTTGACCACGCCCATTTTGCACCCTTAGTCCGCACTTCACCCAAGTCCACAGCGATGCGGACTTCGGGCAAGGGTATTACCCACAATCCATTGCTGCGTGGGAATTTTGAGAAGAAGGCGTAGCAATGACTCAAGTGCCTTTTCTGAAAACATGTATTTTCAGGTGAAAGAAGTTATTTTTAAGACGATTAATGATATTTATTCATGCTCTGAATGTTTTAGACGAAGATATAAATGTGGACAGCAATTCATTTAAATTTAGTCAAATAATTGTTTGTTTGTTTGAAAGCTGTTAATAAAGATTTTTTAAAAAGCATAAACAGTGACCGGCATCCCAGCGTGCGCCGCGGTTGATGATGTAGTGCTCACTGTCCCAATTTGGCAATTATTTGCACACTTGTGTACTACGCACTCGAAGCCTTACTGCGCACTTCCTCTAAGTGCGAGTATTGGGATTGGGCCTTAGTCTGTTGGATGAAAATGCATTTTAGGCTTAGTCAGTTTCAGTCGACTAAATCTCAAAAATGTGATTGGTTGACAAAAAATTTAATGGAGCAGCCTCGCCTCTGTCAGCGCGCTCCAGGGCAGCTGTGGCTACCAGTGTGTGAATGGGTGAATGACTGCTTGTGTGATCAGTGTCTCACTGGTTCTGTGTCCTGGGTACCGTCACCACTTTACTGTGATGTTATGGATAATAAGCTTCTTCTTCTCTCTGTTCTTTGTCACAGTGATGATGAGGATCTGTCTGAGGTGGCCCCTTTGTTAGTGACTCTTTACGTGATCTGCTACACTCCCTTTGTTGCGTCTGAGGTATCTACACATAACAACATACAGGATTGTCAAAAAGAAGCAAATACTTCATTTCCAAGTCAGTTTCTCTCATCCATGTAGAGGTTCATCAGTTTTTCTTTGACATCATATTCTAACAAGCCAACAGATTTACCAGGCTCCTGTATTAGCAGGATCTTTGTGCACATGCGTGAGTGGTTGGGTGGCAAGAAAACACACAAAATGGTCTGCTGTCAAGAAGAGAGTTTGCTGGCAAAATCCCTGATATATAAACTTTAACGTCTGAAGACAGGAAGAGGTTTAGAGAGAAGCTTAAGATCTGTATCAACAAAAAAAAAAAGTTATTTAAAGCCCGTATGAGCTCTGGGATGACGGAAGATTCGATTGGCTGGTGTTTTCTCCACAACTCTGCTGGGGAGACATTTATTCCTATTTAACAGAAAGCCCTGGACCCTTCACTCATGAAGAATTAAAGGCTTTCAAACGTCTGGAGGTCTACGATTATTGTGTTTCAAGGACAGTTTGGCCGATCTCTTCTGCAAAACAGGAAGCCGTGGTCGTGCTGAAAGCAGGAGCCGGACCTGGCCAGCAGAGTCAGCGTGATTCACATCACCTGACCTGTGGGTGATTGTCTAAGAAAACGGTCAAATCCTCATGTGACTGCAAAGCCGGGTAAGTCTATTGATCAGTGTCTTTATTTATTTATTTGTTTGTTTGCTTGCTTTTAGAAATGATTGCCGTTTGGGACACCTGAATCAGAACGCTAAAACAATATGACTCAGTGGTTTTAAAAATACGCAAACTTGAATATTTTTAAAAACATCTTCTCTAACTAACAAATACTCAGTCACAAGGACTTCCCATGAACCGATGAGCCTCACAAACTGTAGGTTGCTGCAGGAATCCAGGCTTTCTTCAGACTGTCCGGGGCGCCTGCAACCATTTCTTTCGTATATCGTGGTCCTTTATGAAGGAAATCCCAACGGACCCTACTATCAACCACACAGCAAGAGTGAACCATCTGCTTCACTAAATCCTTCTCCAAATGTGCAAAAAAATAGATTTATAGTCAAAAAACGCCATTTCTTGCCACCCAATCCAGTGATGCAATGCGAGAAACATAAACACTGACGTCACAAAAGATCCTGGTATTGTGTTAGTGCTGAGTCTCTGGATATGAGTGTTACTGATGAATAACTGGTGCATTAGTTCATCTGTTCATCCCATGTTGTTACCGCTGGCAGCTCTAATACCCGCCTGACGGTTTCTTGTGTTCTGTTCACCTTTCAGCTGATCATGTTGGGTAGGATGGACGCAAACCCAGCACCTGATTGGCTAAGAACACTTTCCTCAGTGATGTCATATCTGGACTGCTGTCTGAATCCTCTGATCTACTGCTCCAATCAGAACTTCAGGGAGGTTGGCCTGGCCATGTTGTGGACCAGACAGAGACCAGCAGCAGAGCCGGTCCTCAAGGCTGTCAGTAAACTAGAGTTGTAGACGTGTGAGGAAGGCCAGACACAAATGTAGAACAAACCAACATGATGAATGACCTGCACTTGTATAGTGAAAACCTAACTACTACTATTGTAATATGTTGTTCAGGAAAAGCCTCCTTTCATGAGACAATACTAAACTCTGCTGCCTTATCAATTTCCTGTCTCTACAGTGACTCCACGTCTAAAGACTCAAATCAAAAATAAATCTGTAATCCAAGACCAAGATGCAGTGGCGTGTCCAGACCTTTTAAAATGGGGTGGCCCAAGTGGGGCACTTGTTTATGCATGGGTGGCACCAATGGTAACGCTTTTCTTTTGTTTTTGTTTTTTTTGCATTCTAGTGAATTTGAGTTCCACATTGTGACATGACCATTTTGTCTTCATTCTTCTTCTTTGAGCTGTTTTGTGGTGGTTAGCAAGCCGCTTCTTGTTGCATTACTGCCACCAGCTGGAGTGGAGTGGGACTGGGACCCAGACTTTAAATGCTATTTATGTCAATATGAAATACTAAAAAACAATATTAATAATTATAATACAGAAATATTCTGTTGGTCGGGGCTAGAACCAGTGTTAAAGGTACACGCTGCCATGTACCGTTTTAGGGTTTATAACCCTAAGCCTTCGGTGCACAATGAACTATAAAGCCCAACATTCATTTAGAAGTTTTTGGCTGTGAGAGATTGTTTTGGACAGGGCCTGGGTTAGAACTCATCAGATTAGATGTTATCATCTGAGACAGGAACAACACACAGGCCTTTCAGTTAAAGACATTTTCTAAATGTAGGAAATATGTAAAGAAATTAAAAGCTTAAACATGAATGAAACACACAAATGACTTCAACAAAACTGATGAATAAGAAACAAACTTCCCCCACCTGTGCAGTATAGAGTGTCCTGACCCATGGTTGTAGTGTGGTACGCTAGCTGCACTGCAACTGAGAAGAAACAACTGCAGTGGGTCATTTGCTCCCCACTCCTATAGCTTAAACTTAAACTTCCGATGAGGAACAAGAGATTGAACAGATTAAATGGGAGGAGATCTCGATGGAAAGTTGAAAAGGACGATGAGCAAAAAGCTCCTGCTAGCCCCCCCCCAACTGTTGCAGGTCCGACATCGAAAGAGTTGTAATTGAAACTACATCTGGCAATACTTCACCTGAAGGTGGAAGAAAACACGAAATGGAGATGGGACTTGAACTAAGATGTCTTGAAGCAGACACCACTGTATGCATCTGCAAGCTTGAGCTGGAGACTCAAGCAAAACAGAACCCTCAGGTTACAACAGAGGCGTCACCTGGACCCACTTTGAGAACAGCCATGGATCTCAGTAAGTGTATCTTTCTCATGCCTGTGTTTAGGAAAGCTGAAGTAGATGGTTATTTTGTAGCCTTTGAGTGGATCGCGACAGCACTTCAGTTGCCGCGCTACGTTTGGTCTCTGCTGATGCAAAGCAAATCAACTGGTAGAGCTCTAGAGGTGATGTCTGACAGTTTGGATTAGGGTTAGGGTGTAAAAGCAGCGTAAAGCTACGAGAGCTGATACTCTTAGAAGAGTTCAAAAAGTATTTGGCTGGAAATTGTTATTGAAATGAACAAAAGGTTACAACTCTTTCTTCTGCTGCTTTGTTAGCAACCCACAAAGTTACGATGGTAAAAGAAAATGCACGAGATTCTTGAGAAGAGAGTAAAAAGATGACAGAAGACCTTAAGAAGCTCGGGAGTACCGAACATGTTTTTATTGTCATAAAAAGGGTCATTAAAGATTGCTTCCTCTTAAAGAACAGACTGCAGAAACTGTCTGACTTTCATGGTTAAATTTCATAGAAAGTAAACAGTTTACTAACTGAATATTTGGAAAATAATGATCATAGATGTAGAGGATTTATAGTAGAAGCAGGGTTTGGTGTGTATATATATAT
This sequence comes from Aphyosemion australe, assembly GCA_006937985.1. Lineage (NCBI taxonomy): Eukaryota > Metazoa > Chordata > Actinopteri > Cyprinodontiformes > Nothobranchiidae > Aphyosemion > Aphyosemion australe. The sequence continues at coordinate 157,351 of SSNS01000716.1, read as the reverse complement.
ATATATATATTTATTATTATTATTTTCTTTACTCCCTGTACCTCTTGTTGTTGCTTTGCTGTTTTTGATTTAGTTTCTCTTTCATGACTGGTTCTGAGGTAAGGTGGATATGGGAGAGGGGGGGGTCATTATCCTGATGGGCCATGAGATATGAAATACCGTAAATCCTCCAATATTGGCCTGTATTCCATTACCGGCCGGGTCTCCTATATTAGCCGGTCTCGCTGTCAGCGTGGGTAAATAATGGCCGGTCTCTAATAGTGGCCGGGGCTACTATTAGAAACAGCGCGTGTGTTTTTTTTCTTTTTTTTCGGAGATCGACAGTAAAGTGAGCCCTCACTCGATTTTTCGAGGCGCACGTATACCACGTTTTACGGTAGCAGCGGACTAGTGGATCATAATCTCCGGCTGCAGGATGAGCAGAAACAGAATGAGAAAATGCTGGTTTGCAGTGATCACTTCATCACAGGTAAGGGCTTACTAAAGGTTTTTATGGCGTTTTATTGAACAGTTATTTAGAAACACAGCTACAAAAACAGCAGGTAAACAGTTTGATACTGTTTTCACGTGTCCTCACCGCCAATAGCTTTTAGAGTGCTAATGTTTTTAGCAGTTAGCTCAGTGTTGTAACGTGGCAGGTAAATAGTTTGATAGTTTTCACGAGTCCTCACCGCAAATTGCAAACTGTTTACCTGCCAAGTTACAACACTGAGCTAACTGCTAAAACATTAGCACTCTAAAAGCTATTTGCGGACCGCAAATAGCTTTTAGAGTGCTAATGTTTTTAGCAGTTAGCTCAGTGTTGTAACGTGGCATTAATACCTTAATACAATCAAACAAATGTACCAGAAATGTGGATTTAAAAAGGCTTAAAACGTTAGTTATAATAAGTAGATCCTAGCACATACATTAGCTATCATTATGAGTTAATTATGTAACTAAATATCTCACGAGCATGAGCATAAACAAGACAACGGTCATTTAAAGCTTCTCCGGATCTCTAAACTGTTAACAAACCTGAAATAAAATTGTTGTAGGCTTTCAGACTCATAAAAGGCAATTGGTTTGCAGTGTAATATGAGATTTGCCACACGAGATAGTTTGTTGTGTCGATCGCTTCAGCGTTGGGTAAATCCTCCAGCATGTATTAAAAGTCCAACTTTTAAAATTAAATGAGTCATAACCTAAAGGAAGATATCGTGTCTGTGCCAGCTCGTTTAGAACACTCACTTTCATCCGTCACGCTGTGTTTTATAGTAGAGCAAAACACTTCCTGTCCACTGTTTGAGTTCAGCGCCAGGGCAGGGTCACGTGAGTGAAACCCACCAATCATCACTTTTGATTTGCACGTGAGACTTCAGTCACCGCTCAAATAGACACAAAATCTTGTTTTTATTCATTCTACTGGTAGTTTATTTTGCTCAAATTGAAATATAGGCCTGCCTCTAATTCTGGCCTCCTTCCAATAAAGGCCTGAACCAGGATGCGCTTGAGTAAATAAAGGCCCGGGCCTGTATTAGAGGATTTACAGTAATAATCTGATGGAAGTAATACACAGAGTAAGATGGCAAAGACTTAAGTCATCATAGACTAAAATAACAAAACACACACAAAAAAAAAACACTTGCTGTAGCTCGCCCCGTGTATCTATGGGCGTAATGGTGACAACATATACAAACATAAACTACACGTACAAATCCATTTGCAAATGTGAGTCGGGTAATGGAAAACAACATTACAGCTAAATTAGTTATAAACACGATATTAAGCAGTGGGGGCAAAACAATTACAAGTCAGCGTCACATAGTCTTAAATAGAATTACGAAATAAGCCAAAAGATGAACTAGACCTTAAATCAGTAGGTAATGCATTCCAGTCCTGAGGAGCTTAAACACAAAAGGCACATCTCCCCACTTCTTTTTTAAACTGAGGAATAACAAATGAAGGCTGATCAGGTAAACGAGTAAAATACCAGGAGTTAATGGGTACTAACAAGACTTTCAAATAAGAACACCTTCTCTAGTTTTAGTTTCCAATGTTTTATTGTAACTCTGTTGCAGTGTTGTTTTTGGCGGGCATCTTAGTCTTAGTCGTCGTGAAGAAAAGCATTTTAGTCTTAGTCAGTTTTAAGCCTGGGACACACAGGAGACAGATGCGCTGCGCCACGGAAGTGCCGCAGTTAAATGGTCACACAGGAAGCGCCGCGCCGCTGAACCAAAGACTGTAGCGCTGAACGCTTCTTGGAAAGTCACGTGATAGTCACAACATCTTGAGAACAGGAACAGCCGCTCCACGGCGCTTGAAATAGAACTTGCGCCTATCTTCAGCGCCTCTGCGCGGACCGGCGCTTCTGGGACGCGACGCTGCGCTCCCCGTGTAGCCACTCTCATGGCTTCTAATGGCTTCTTTTTAAAATGATGGCGCGGGCGTGGCGCGGCGCGTCTGTCTCCTGTGTGTCCCAGGCTTTAGTCGACTAAATCTCAAAAGTGTTTAGTCAGTTTTAGTCGGCTAAAATTCTAAAATGTTTTAGTCGACGAAGATTTTTGGTTTTAGGTTTACAAAAAATAAAACAGAGTATTAGTCTTTAACAAATGATTTTATACGTGAGACGTACTCTGAGCTACTCGAGTGAGTTTCATACCAACATCATTTATTTTAGAGCTAAAGGGGATAAGACACAATCTTAGCTGCCCCAGATTTTGTTCAGTAAAATAATAATCCCCAGATTGGTATCATTTTTTTTACTTTATTGATAATCACTATACTATATATAATTTATTGATGCAGATCAGTGCATCAGTCGATAGATTTTCACAAAAAAGTTATGATTTTCTTTCCTTAACAGAATGGACTCTTAGGGAGCATACATATTCTATACAATATTTAAATAGAAATAAAAATATTGTTTGTTTAATTTATTATTTGATTCATCAGCCTGCAAACTTAGAGTCTATAAATGTATATTCTGGCAAAGTCCACCTACTTAAATGCAGTAATGTTTTTCCATAAACCTGCAGTGTTGTGAGTTTTCATGAACCCACAGAAGTAATATAAATAACCCAGTTCTGCTCTGGAGCATCAACAGTGATGCTCATAAACATTTAGATGGGCTTAAACTGTTATGCTGTTGGTTTTAAAAGCAGGAATGTGACCCGTTATCAGGAACGATGGAGCAGAGAGAATAATCCTGACACACTGACTTTAAAACATTCGTCTGAAACGTGTTCAGATAAAACCTGTTAAAAACCGTCATTTCTTTCATTTATCTGCCCAAAATCATGACTTTTTCAGGAAGCTCACGGATAAGAAACGTGTTAATGTCGCGAATAGATTTAAAAGTAGCCTCGTCGCTCGTAGTTCTCATCATTTACTTCCTCAATGAGCAGCTGAGCAGCTGCGCACTCCTGCAGCAGGGAAGCGAGTGAAGTTGGCTTCCCACCCACGTGTGGTTAGTGCTATGTTAGTGCACTGTTAGTCTTATATATACAGTCTTTGTGTTATGGTGCGTTCGATTTGTCCTCGGAAGTCGGAAATCCCGACTTCCGAGTAGGAAAATTCAAATAAAACGTCCCGCAAAGTCGGACCTCCCAGTCGGAAACTCGGAAGTTTTTCAGAACTCCGACCTCGATTTCCAAGATGGCAGCTCTCCGTATCAACAAGTCAGTTTTGGTTGAAATGTTTTTACAACACACACATATAAGAGTGCATTTAAAACCAATGTTACACGTAGCGCTTGCATCTCTAAGCTGAACTAACTAAAGATGTTGTTTATTAGTCATCTGCATTCGTTGAGAGCTACCAAAACACCAGTTTTTTAGGGCGCCGCAATTTTGGAAATCCGACTTCTCCGACTACGGTAACCAGAATGCTGTTAACTCGGGTGTGACGTCATTCCTAGTTCCGAGATCCGACTTCCGAGGTAAATCGAACGCACCATAATGGTTAGTGCTGGATTTTTGATGTGGGCGGGGGAGCGAACTTCACTCAGCTTCACTCGGCTAGTCTGCTGAGGAGAGAGGAGAGAATGTCTGCTGCTGCTGCGGCTGGGACACAGACAGCAGCGCTGTTACGTTTAGCTTTTGTGAGACAGGCAGAAATGTGCATTTTGAGCTTAGTTTTTGTCTCGTCTCGTCTCGTTAACAAAAGCTCTTGAACGTCTCGTCATGTTTTAGTCACCAAAGAGCTGTTTTTAGCTCGTCAGCGTCTCGTTTTCGTTACGAAAAAAAGGGGCGTCAACGAAATCAATTCGTCATCGTTATCGTTGACGAAAACAACACTGCTCTGTTGTTCATTTTATGTTTGTTTTTGTCTGTGAAAGTGCTTTAGAAATAAACTACTTCTAAGTCATTATGTGTTTTTGTGTCTTGGGTTCTGACCCACTGTCGCTTTTTTTCTACTATGTGTCTTGTTCTGTATATCGAAGGACTTGATAAATAAACGATTTACAAAAAAAAAAAGAAATTAACTTTAATTTAAGAAACATACAAAAATAAGATGTGTCAGAGTAAGAGTCATTATTATTACAGACAGAGAAGTCGTGTCTCTGAACTATGACCTGCTTGCTCTCTTCTGTCCACGTCGTCCACAGCTGAAGACATCTTGTGCTGATGCTCTCAGCCCTTACAGCAGGTGAGAATGATGTGGTCCACCAAGAGGAGAATCAAGACCGAGCTAAGAAGAGCAGAGATAACCAGTCGCACCACAGCTTCATTCTCACACCAGCTTTTCTCTGAAGAGGAGAAACAAAGATGGTTTGGATCTCTAGAGGCCAGGGTGGATAGTTTGTTTCTGTACACCAGCAGCATGAGGAAAATCACAGATACTATTCAACATAAGCTTGATTTATTCCTGAACTCCCTCCGTGCGATAGTTATGAATTAAAAAACGTTTAGAGCTCGATCAAGGAAAGAAAACTGGAATTCTGTTTTTTAGAAACGACAGGCGGATGCGTGCAGCGTCTACAGTGATGCAGTCGCTGAAGCAGTTGGTTGTGCTGAAGGAGCTAAGCCAGAAAGAAAATGTCTCTTTTAATTACTTAATAATAATTAATACAAAGGTCAATTTAATAATTATTATTCATTGTAATTATTATTAATCAATTATTAATTCATTTTCATAGAAATAAATGATGACAAATGTTGTTTTTAATATTTTGATTAACTTGTAAATGTTTGAAGCATTCACAGTCTTTAAAGGTTCAAAACCAGAGTTAAAGGGATATTCCACCCAAAATGGAAATTTTGTCTGTTGACATATTTCCCAGAGTTAGATAAGTGGGAAAAAGCATTTTGTAACCAGCGCAGTAATTCTCCTGATCTGGCAGCAGTCTGTCTGCTTTAGTTTAGCTTTAGCTTAGCATAAACAATGGAAGTGAACGGCAAGTACTAACATGCTAATACCTGCCATTCAGCTCCATTGTTTGTGCTAAGCTAAAACAGACAGACTGCTGCCAGATCAGGAGAATTACTGCGCTGGTTACAAAATGCTTTTTCCCACTTATCTAACTCTGGGAAATATGTCAACAGACAAAATTTCCATTTTGGGTGGAATATCCCTTTAAGTCGCTTTTATGGAACCTCCTGAGTAAGAAGATGTGTCATACCTGCATTTTGCAGAGAAAGTTTTTTTGTGGAGAGTTTAGTGATTCTTTTTTCAACAGGGTTTTCAGCTACACAGCTGTAGTTGTCTTTGTCGAAGGAGCCAATCTCCAGAGGAAGGGTCAGTGTGGATGACAGCTCCAGGCTACTGGTGGTTTTCAGCCTCTCGCTCCCTTTGAACCAGGAGAGGACCAGCTCCCTGCTGTTGGTGGACGAGCATTCCGCTGTGACGGAGCTGGAGTTTCCAGGAATGAAAGATGAGCTGATGGTGATGGAGGGAACAGATACCAAACCTGGGCAAGAAAACACAGACAAAAATAAAAATCTCTAGCGTTTGCATCATTTCTGAGATTTAGAGCATAAATGTTCCAGTTCAGTTCTACAACCTAATCCGAGATGTTTATGGTCCTTTAAAATCACAGCAAACTCACAATTAGTCTGTTGTTGTCACTTTGCTAATTTTGCTTTAGCATTTAGTTTATTGTTCAATATGACCAAACTAATGTAATAATAGTTTTGAGGCAAGATAATTTAGCCATTATCAGCTCAATTAGCATGCCTAAATAACTTTTTTGAGGTTTTGACCATGTTTTATTGTTATTTCCTCATAAAACAAAACACTCCCAAAGCGTTATTTGTAGGGCTGTCAATCGATAAAATTTTTTAATCGCGATTAATCGCATGAGTGTCCATAGTTAACTCACGATTAATCGCATTTTTTTTCTTATTCAAATTTTTCTTATTTCAACTATGGAGTGGACAAAGAAAATATGTTTATTATAACTGTACCAAACAAACATGATAAATACACTCAAGTATCCTCCTCAGAAAAAAAAAAATTCAAATCACCATAAGGAATCACAAAATCAACACACGTGGTACTAAAACAAGGACAAAGGGAGGAGTGTGATAAAGAACTAGGACTCTGCCTATTTAGCACATTTTAAATATATCGTATTATTTTTAACACAAATATAAGGCAACACTTCTGTTTTGTTTTGTTTTTTTGCTTTCTTAATCCATTGAACTCAGACAAAAATAATGCAACAGGGGCCAAACTCAAATCAGCTGATGTTGCTGAACTGTGGCACACACACACACACACACACACAAGGTTATTCTGGTAATCTATCAATTAATTTTTCCTGGATTTTTCCAGCAGCAAAACGGGCAGCACATTTTTTTATTTTTCTGTAGATTACTGAATTATATTGGGACAGAATGATGACGCTCTCTCATCAGCTGAGACCTCAGCTGAGAGGTCTCGGTTGTGTGTATGTGTGTGTGTGCTTGCGTGCGTGCGTGCGTGTGTGTGTGAATAACTTATCAATGGACATGGGGTGTTTCTCAATCTCAAGGAACCTCGCCTTGCCTTGCCTGCTGGAGATCTAGGGTTATATATGAAATGGGTGGAGGCTGGATTTCATCGAATCCAAGCATCTTATTTCCTGGTTGATAAAATGTCTCAAGAAAATAACATATCTAAGAAAAATTACATCTCCATAGTAAATATAATATTATATATATCCTTGCTCTTGAAGGTTTAAACTAGCATGATGCAGTTCCTGTAAGCAAACTGAATTAACAAAAATCACTCTTGGCCTAGATGAAAGAACTCAAACCTAGTAGGGTATTCTACAGTTGACGTCACCACACAAAGGCTTCTGGGTAGGGTCATACTTACAAGCTGCATTTGACAATAGAAAATATACAGTTTCAGAGAGCTTTGACATCAATATCAAGGCATAAAATGGAGGAAGTTGTGTTGAAAGACATACCAGAGGCTATTCTTGATAGCGAAACTGCTAATTATCGATCGCCAGAACTGAAGCGCTAGCTCGAATGTCACGGAGTAATGTAAAATAAGTTCATTACTCACAGTGCTCAAGTAACATTTTCTCAAGGTAGTTTTTTAACTGTCAGGTTATCATTTGTGTCCCCACTTTTTATATTCCACTCACCTCTGGTCAAAAGCCTTTTTCGTGGACGTTTGGGTGGACATGCTGTTTGGCCCAGACGTTCAGCTGGACCGCTCCGTTAACAACGCTGCCTCCTGAATAACTCCACGTCTGCGATAGTGATGCGTGGGTTAGGGTTTTTTTCAACCCGCGGGTACCGCAGATTTCAAAAACTCTGACCCACACCAAACCGCCCCGCATCACTTTGTCTAGTTTTACAACCCGTCCCGCCTCATTAAAAACACGTTGAGCTTCTTACCTCCCTGAATCTTTCCCAAACACGCGATTAGTTTGTCCCTCCTTTCTTTTAAGAATGTAAACTCCCAAACGAATTTGATCCAAAATATCTTCCTCTATCGTTTTGTTGATGTGGCTGCTGCCACCTGCTTGGAGCACACTTTGCTGCCGCGTTCTACGTGCCTACGTCATAGGGTCAAAGGTTATCTGCTCGTTATGTTTTAAAACAGGGGTCCCCAATCCTGGTCCTCAAGGGCCGGTATCCAGCAGGTTTTAGTTGTAACTCTGCTTCAACACACCTGATTTCAATTAGCAAGTGATTAGCAGGCTTCAGCAGAGCCTGATGAGCTGCTGCACAGGTGATTCAACCACTGAATCAAGTGTGTTTGAGCAGAGAAACCACAAAACCTGCTGGATAGCGGCCCTCCAGGACCAGGATTGGGGACCCCTGTTTTAAAACATGGCCGTGTTTAAAAAACTGTCTTAAATATTATGTTTTACAAAATTAAGCATTGATTAATGTCTTTATCTTCAGTGTGCATATCTATATAATATATATATTTGATGAACCCGCCCCAAACCGCACCGCACTGAATTAATAATTTATTGACCCGACCCAACCCGACCCGCGGTACCCGCGGGTTGGAAGACAAGCCGCGCATCACTAGTCTGCGAGCGTCGCTAGGACTGGTGGCTGGTCATTCTCGAATATAGGACCTTACCCTCCGGGAAGATGTAAAGAACAAATATACGTGCTTTTCTTGATCTGCTCCACACAGTTAAAATCCGCTCTTCCACATAAAAACTACCACTGCTTTGCTTCTTCTGTCTTTAGCTTAGCCCGTGTAGCTTTCCAGCTGTTTCATGTGGTCGCGGACGTTACCGGCTTTGGAAAAGGGATAAAACGTCCTCTCCGACATCCGATCTGGGCATCTAGAGTCCGATTAGCGCCTCCCCCAGCAGCAGCGCTTAGTTCCTTGCTGTTTGAAAATCTTTAGGAAACGACAAAACAACTTTAGCCAGATCGGACCCATAGGAATCCATTATAACTGCTTGCTTGCTTGTATGACCCTGCGTCCCAGAGTGCTATTTTTAGCTACTGTAGAAAGCTCTATTGCAGTCTGTGAATGACATCATGGGTTGTTTTTCCATTTGTGGTGTGGAAATGTTAGATTTCATCCCTTTAAATCAAAGGTTTATCACATATACCATAACACATTTTTAACTGTTGAAAAACACATCAACACGTATACTCACTGTAGACAGTCAGGGAGAAACCAGCTGTTGTGATGAAAGTACTGATGGACTGAAACTCGTATATTCCAGAGTCATTCATCCTGAGATGTGTGATGGTCAACGCTCCAGTCTGACTGTCTAGATGCAGCCGGTCTCTGAAATGCTTGTCATAGTCACTTTTCACTTCCTTGTCACTTTTCTTTAAAGTAGCTATTCGAATGTATGGGCGTTCAGGTCCAAAGGTCCACACTATCTGGGCATCACACTGACTTCCTTCTGCCTGCAGGGTGACATTTCCTCTCTCACTTGCTGTCAGTGTTGTCTTTTCCTCATTTGCAGAAATGTGTTTGCAGAAACACAGCAGAACTGAAAAAGAACAGATTTAACATGTAAAATGTTCTTCTAACAGTAAAATAAGCTGAATAGTACTACACAGTTTTCACCAACCCAAGAACAATCTAACGTTTGGCCTCAACCAAAAACCCTGTGAAAATAACTAAGTACAATAAAGATTCTTTTGCATGAAATTTTTTAGGAACTAAACTCGTCTCTTCATTTGAAGTATTTAAAGAGGATATATCATGACCTTTTTTAAGGTAGTCTATGCATGTTCATGAATTCTTTAAATGAAATCCCTCTAACATAAAGTGATGTCAGCAGCTTTAGTCTTTCCATTTTTTAGTTCTTACCTGTAGTAGGATGATATCCCATCCCCTGAACCTGCTATTCATTAGCTGGCTGATAATCAGCAGAGGGCGCTGCATATACATTCATCCACCTGCTGTCTGGACAACCTGCCAACAAACTTCTTTAAAAATGTTTTTAGTTGCTTGAAAGCTGATGTACTGAAAATTGTTAATTGTTCCTTAACATCAGGTATTTTTCCTAAATCATTGAAAACTGCTGCTGTTAAGCCTCTTCTGAAGAAAAACAAACTAGATCCCTTAGTGATGAATAACTACAGACCAATCTCTAATCTCCCTTTTATTGGGAAAATTATAGAAAAAGCAATTATGATCCAACTGAACAACTTTTTGGAGACAAACAAGCTGCTAGATGGTTTCCAGTCAGGCTTTAGACAACACCACAGCACTGAGACTGCACTGATTAAGGTATTAAATGATAGTCGTCTCAATACAGATTCAGGTAAATCATCTGTTCTGATGATGCTCGATCTCAGTGCAGCTTTTGATACTGTGGACCACAACATCTTTCTTGATAAGCTCATAAACTGGGTGGAACTATCAGGAACAGTCCATAGTTGGTTCCAATCATATCTCGAAGACAGAGGTTATGTTGTTTCTATTGGTGATCACAAATCAAAGAAGATCACCATGACATGTGGGGTCCCCCAAGGCTCAATTCTTGGACCACTGCTCTTCTATCTCTACATGCTCCCCCTGGGTCAGGTCATACACAATAACAACATTACCTATCATAGTTATGCAGATGACACCCAGATCTACCTAGCTCTATCACCTAGTGACTGTGGTCCCCTAGACTCACTCTGTCAGTGTCTGGAGCAAGTTAATGACTGGATGCAGTCAAACTTCCTCCAGTTAAACAAAGACAAGACTGAAGTTATTGTCTTTGGAGATCAGAAGGATAGGATGGAGGTTACTGCTCAACTTGGCTCCAGAGGAATAAAAACAAAGACTCAGGTTAGAAATCTTGGTGTCATAATTGATTCAGACCTGAGCTTCACTGGTCACATTAAGGCTATAACTAGATCAGCGTTTTATCATCTTCATCACACAGCGAGACTCAGAGGTCTCATGTCCAGACCAGACCTAGAGAAACTCATTCATGTGTTCATCTCCAGCAGGCTGGACTACTGCAATGGTCTTCTGTCTGGTCTTCCCAAAAAAGCTTTGAAGCAACTGCAGCTTCTTCAGAATGCTGCTGCTAGAGTCTGAACAAGAACCAAGAGAACCGAGCACATCACTCCTGTTCTTAATGGCATGGGGCCAAAATACATGTTAGATCTCCCTACAGTATCTACACCCAGCAGGGCTCTGAGATCCTTAGGAAGCAGTCAGCTGGTAGAACCGCGGGTCAGAACCAAACAGGGTGAAGCTGCTTTTAGCTACTATGCTGCACACAGATGGAATCTGTGAAACAAATGAAAAATAACTAAATTATAATTAGGCAAAATAATTAGAATTAGAAAGCTCTACTGTCATTGTTCAACAACAGAAATGTGTAATGTAATTGCAAAGGCCCTGGTCCTAACATTTACATAACATGAGTAATGAAAAAGGAAAAATCATAGGATAAATAAAAGCACGATAAACACTGCTGCCATCTGAAATTAAAATAATTACAGTAGGTTATTGTACAGTATATAACGTTTTTGGTGCATGTGTGCATTCAGAGTGGTGATCACTTGGGAAAAGTAATTGCTCCTGAGCCTTGAAATAAAACATAGCCTTTGAGTTGTGGTTGAAATAAATAATTAACAAAAAACAGTCCCAGAAATGTTAGAACAGTTTACTAATGAGCAGAGGGTTAAAACACCTGTCAACAGGTGCAGAAGTCTGATTGAGTCACAGAAATCATTTGGTCGCCTCAAAGTGTTGTTCAACAAAATATTAGATCATGCTTGATTTTTAAATATTTCTGTTGAACCACAGTTTGAAATCAATGTCATGATTTAGATTTACTTTTGTGAATATAAACACATGTCAGTGACAGCTGTTCTTTTTCCTTTAATGGAAAGGTATGAAAAAAAGGACTGTATTGAAATCTCGTGGGAGCCGTGCTTTCTCATTGTGGTCCCCAGGCTCTGGAATGAGCTGCCGGCCCACGTGAAGCAGGCCCAATCACTTGGCAGCTTCAAGAGGCGACTAAAAACGCATCTTTTTTCACTGGCGTTTGGATAAAGATGCCCGGATTAGGTGGGCGGCCTCGCTCTGATTATTTATTTTTATCTGATGGTGGTAACAAGTCTGGTTTTCATTGTTTTTATTCTTTTTGTCTTTTACTTCTTTAACTGTATTTGGGAATTTTTATGGTATTTTAAGGGTTTTATGTATGTCTCATTTCAATGCTGTATTTTTATTGGTGTACAGTGCTTTGTTTGTCCTTTTGGGGCATGTGAAAGCGCTTTATAAATAAAGTTGAAATTGAAAAAACTTGAGAATGACTAAAATGATTAAATGAATAAATTCCATGAACTAAATTAAGTAAGTAATGTATTCATTTTGATTTACTAACTATATTTCTACTTCACTTTTCAGTAATCCAGAAAGCATCAGCTTCTATGCTGTTTATTGACTTCACTTGTATAATTATCCCAGGTTCATCCATTCATTTTCTTCCACTTATCCGGAGTCGGATCGCGGGGGCAGCAGTCTAAGCAGAGAAGCCCAGACTTCCCTCTCTCCAGCCACTTGGGCCAGCTCTTCCAAGGGAATCCCAAGGCGTTCCCTGGCCAGCTGAGAGACATAATCTCTCCAGCGTGTCCTGGGTCTTCCTTTGGGTCTCCTCCCAGTTGGACGTGCCCGTAAAACCTCACCAGGGAGGCATCCAGGAGGCATCCTAACCAGATGCCCGAGCCACCTCAACTGGCTCCTCTCGATGTGGAGGAGCAGCGGGTCTACTCCGAGCCCCTCCCGGATGACCGAGCTTCTCACCCTATCTCTCAGGGAGAGCCCAGACACCCTGTGGAGAAAACTGATTTTGGCCGCTTGTATCTGCAATCTCGTTATTTCTGTCACTACCCAAAGCTGGTGACCATAGGTGAGGGTAGGAACGTAGATCGACCGGTAAATCGAGAGCTTCGTCTTCTGGCTCAGCTCTCTCTTCACCAGTTTAATACAAGATGTATTATATACAAGATGTTATTATAATTGAGCCTTTTATGAAAAGAGTCTGACATTCCAGCCTCATCATTTTTTTTCATATTTTTAGCAGCAGACCATAGTCTCGTTTCACTTGAAATGTCGTCAAATAGAATATTTGATTAATCGACAGAGGATTCAATAGAATATTCGGATACTAAAATATTCGATAGCTGCAGCTCTAATTGACATGCATCAAGCAGAGAAAACATCTAAGGAGATGCAGAAACGACTAAAACTGGGTTCAGAACTGTCCAACGCATTATTAAAAGCTGGTGTGATGAGTCCAGATGGACCCTGTTCCAGAGTGATGGGTGCATCAGGGTAAGAAGAGAGGCAGATGAAGTGATGCACCCATCATGCCTAGTGCCTACTGTACAAGCCTGTGGGGGAAGGTTTGGGGTAATGCTATAAAAGCCTTTATATTTATTTAAAAAGAGAGAAACCAGAACAGTTCACAATTTGGGTTTTTGGGAGCGCACAAACTCAACGTTTTGGACGGGGGCCTCCAAGTCCATTTTGTCTTGAGCCCCCAAATGCGTTGAACCGGCCCTGGGACTGAGCTTTGAAGGTCATCTGAATATTTTCAAATATGTAAATAATACATGCTTATAGATTGTTGCTTTATGCCTTTTAATTTTCAAGTACTTTGTTTTTTCCTATTCTGTCTTTCTCTTATCTTTCTGCATCTCCTCTAAATCCTCCGGATAAAACGGCTCCAGGCTTTCTGAGTTTTTTTTTACTGACCGCAAATAATAAGTAGCGAAGTGCTGCAGCCATGGCAGAGAGGTGAAATCATGGGAGCACAGCAGTCAGCGATCTCTGTCCTCTCTGCTCTAAAGAAGTCCTGGTGCGCTAGAGTCCATAGAAATAATGTCATATCGAAACTGGACCTTTTTTCAGGCTCCCCCGTAATTAGAACCCTGAAGAAAACCCACTAATTGATTCCTGGTTTAAATGAGTTGTAATGCACGTTTCTGACATTTGTACCGAGTAAAATATTGTGAGCTCTGCTGAGGCAGAGCGCGTCAGGCGTGTTAATGATTTTCCTTTTGTGACTTTAAGAATGTTACTGGGGCTGCGCAGGTGAACAAGAAGCATCTGGAGCGCATGAACAATCGGTGCTCTCTGTACCTGAGGAGACGCTGGAGCGAGCGCAAGAGAGGCGCACAGACTTGGAAAAAAGGTGGAGTAACTCCACCTGTAAAATAAAGTATTTTAATTGATTATCTTAGCAGTGCATGTGTTGTGCCCGGTAGCTGAGTCAGTTACAGTATAATAAATGTCTCCCTGATGTTTTTCTGTTAGACCTCTCTTATTCCGCTTCCTTGGGCTGCTCACATGGGCCCCTAGTGGGCGTGGGCCCATAATGCCCATCTGATAGTCCGGCCTTGGCCAGGATTCATGGGGCTCAAATAGTGAAAGAGTGGTTCAGGGAGCATGAGACATCATTTCCACACATGGATTGGCCACCATAGAGTCCAGACCTGAACCCCATTGAGAATCTTTGGGATGTGCTGGAGAAGGCTTTGTGCAGCGGTCAGACTCTACCATCATCAATGCAAGATCTTGGTGGAACATTAATGCAACACTGGATGGAAATAAATCTGGTGACGTTGCAGAAGCTGATCGAAACAATGCCACAGTGAATGTGTGATGTAATCAAAGCTAAATGTGGTCCAACCAAATGTTAGAGTGTGTGACCTTTTTTTTGGCTGGGTAGTTGCTGCCTAAAGTTGGTTCTTGAGGTACCCAGGACTTCAGGTGGTAAAAATGGCATTTTCATTATACCTCTGTAACTACACAAAGATTAATTCATGGTAATTTTGCCCACATTTGCTGCTTGAGGTGCTAATTTCTCAACTCTGTGGTGAGCAAATAATGTACCATAAAACCATTTTCTCAAACCAGAACAAAAAGTAAGTTTCCACATCTTTGGTGTTCAAACTGAGCCCAAACAAAACAGGAAGCTGGTGACCACAGTGCTTCTAGATGCTGCGTATCACCTACACAGGATGTCAGCGTTCTAAAAACAAAACTGGCAGGTGGAACTTCTGTTTTTTTACAGCTGTAAAACCGCTCTAACCACACACACACACACACATACACACACACACAGGCACACACACCGCAGCACACATGCTAAAAGTTGGACCTCCTCTGTTATTGTCAGCTGTTGCATGAACACGTTTTCTGTGCTGCACTAATCTGACCGTCAGGACATTGTGAGCTCTTTTAACAGATTAAAGGTTTTGTTGTTTAGTTATTGACATATTCATGTGCTCTGTAGTATTGTGTAGCATTGAATGTTGTTGTGTTGAGGTAATCTCATATTGAACTATCCAACATTGTGATTAAGGACTGTTGTTTAATTCCCATTTTAACTGGCAGGAGCAGCACATACAGTTCCACAGAAACCTGCCCTGAACTATGTTTTAATCCAGTTTTATTTCTGTTTTGGTCAGTTTTATTCTGTGGCTTACATTATCTCATAGCCCTTATTGCCCCAAAGGCACAAACAATGCAAAAAATACAAATCTGATTTGGTGTGGAGGTTAAAGGGTTAACCCCTGAAACTCCTGGCAGGGCGTTGAGATGTGCATCGTATCAGCCACAGAGTAGAGATGCACAACCCTATCTGCTCCTAGCTCGGCCCTGCTAGAGGTACACCAAACAACTGCAGGGTAGTAGGCATTCGTCTGTCTGAGTAGACGATGGATTGGACGCTGAGGTCAACAGTTTTTATTGCAAATTCAATAACAACTGTACAGCTAGCGCTAGAGTGACAGCCTCTGCAGTGCTAGCAGAAAGATGCTTGTCTTCAGCATGGTGGGTTTCTGTAATGGTGGACTGCAGTCCAGATCAAAATATTAAAAAATGGCCAACAATCACATTTTGCATGGTTGACCCTAACAAGGTTCTAAACAAGAAGAAACGGGAGTGAGACAAACATTTTCTGAGCAGTAATTTATTTAAAACAAGGCTTAAACTGAAACAGGCTGTTTTACACATGATCAAAAGTTCTGTGTATAAATATAGATGATCATTTTCTGTCAGGTAGTCACACTCATGATGCTCTGATAGCAAAGGCAAAAAAAACAAAAAACGTTCCCTTTTGAACGTGGTCGGGTTGTTGAACTGCATAAGCAGGGTCCCTCACCATCACTGCTGAGGTGGAACGCAGTAAGAGACAGTTGGAATTTCTTAAATGATCCTGATGGTAACCCAAAAACATTTCAGCAGCACTGAGCCGGAGGAACCAACTGGCTCTCTGTCAAGAAACGGGACCATCCTCGCCAACTTAAGACTGTACTGGTGCCGACTGCAGCCCCATAACCATCAGAAAACATCTGAGACTGAAGGACTTCAAAAATAACAAACATCTTCAAAGGTCTCGTCTCCTTAAACACCACAGCACCAAACGCTGACCAGAAGAAATTTACCCTCGATGGTCCTGATGGTTTCCAACGTTACCAGCATGACTAGCTCTGAGCTATTTTCATGCAGGCTGAACAGGAAAATAGTCTCCTCCACCTATCTCCTGCATTAGCTTCTGATAGAAAATCCTGACAGATCTACGTCACACTGTCACTTAACATTCATGGACTCACCCATCTGGACTCACGACAGTGAAGGCTGTTGTTAGGGTTAGGCATCAAAGGCATAACAGAAAAAATAACAGCAACAATGAAAAAAACATAACATAAACACACCAACTAAACCATACACAACTGTCAGGAAAAGACTAGTACACCCAAAAGACAAGATACCAACAGGAAATAAATGCGGAGTCATATACGAAATCCCATTCAAATGATGCAATAAAACATACGTAGGAGAAACCAGACGCCAACTCAACACACGAACAATAGAACATAGAAAGGAGTGTGAGAAGGAGACGAGAAGACACACAAGAGCAGCAAAACAGGAAGCAGAAAGTACAATAAAAAATCAGCCATGACAGATCACTGCACAAGAGAAAATCATGTAATGGACTGGGACAAAACAAGGATCATAAACACCAAACAACAAAAATACAACAGATGGATCAAGGAAGTGATTGAAATAAGGAGACGTGGACACAACCATGAACAGGGATGCTGGGGTTTATGTCATCGGCAAGGAGGGCACGGGCAGCAGAGGGCGACACCGTCCTCTGCTGCCCGCAGATAAACGGAGAAGGAAGTGACGTCGCCAACCGTGATGTAGCTCTGAGGATGATCGCAGCTGCGAGCGAAACGTCAGCAGAAAAAAGAAGGTAAAAAGTGATAATAGGACTCCAGATCCTGCCATCTGGGCCCAGTTTTTCAAAAGTGATCCACTAGGATTCTGGATAACGGATTGGATCAAATCTTGAAAATGGGTTTTTCAAAAGAAAAAATGGATTACATAATCAGATTAGATCACGTAATCCAATCTTGGTTTTGATTCGGATCAAACCTTTAGTTTGGGTTTTTCAGAACTTTTTTGTAGGATTTGGATCACTTTGATCCAAAACATCTGGATTAAACTGATCCCATCAGAAGGGTGGATTTAGCGTGGATTTCATGCCCAAAATGTAATGAAACCTTTAAAAATGTATCAAATAATAATATATTTGGATCCTGCAGTATCTTACAAGATATCCTATTTATTAATAAGGTTTTAAATGTATTTGTTCTTCCGTCAGGCTACAGTGATTAGGTAGGCTTTAACGTATTCAGCCTTTCAGTAGAGGCCTACAGCAAAGTAGAAAGAGTTTGGCCTCATAAAATAATCCCCCAACAGCTGTCAAACCTGACCAAAAACAATAAACTTTATTCTGCCACTAATTGATATATATGTTCATCACAATCAAATATTGTTGTTTTTAGAATATTTATTAGTGATGTATGCAATGATTACAGAATAACCAAAAAAGTTTCTTTTAAATGTGTGTTTTCATTTCAAATAAATATAAACTTATATTGACCCCACACTGGCTATTCTGCTTGTTGCTCTTTACATGTCTATAGTTCTACATTGTGATTTCCTGTCCTGTTTGAGCACTGGTTATCCAGATTTGGTGATCCTGAAAAGTTCCTATCTGGACCAGATTGATCCAATCCGATGTTGCTTTGAAAAACTGGCTCAAAAGTAAGCTGGATTACGCGATCACAAAAAAAGGTTTACTAAATCCGGATCAATTTTATCCGGATTAAACCTTTTGAAAAACCGGGCCCTGAAGCTACTTTCTCCTCTGGTTGAATTCTCCGTGCTGAAGCAGGCGCTGCAAAACCACTTTAAAATATGAGTAAAGTTGACCTTTAAACTTTTGATCAGGACTGTATAAGCTAAGCTGCTCGTATAATAGCCCAGAAAAGGAGACGCCACTGATATCAAGACAAGGAAACTCCTCACAATAAGGCTTCACCCTAAGTCTAGCACCCTGAGGACTAGTGAGTGTCAGACCAATCCAAGTACAGTTGGGTGCAGCTTGTAGCACGGGGCGGAGAGTGGGCACTGGGCGGGCACGACCAATGACGCCATTTCTTTCCGGAACTGAAGGGGGCGCTATTTCCTATGTCAACTGCGGTATCTGAGATTTGCTTTGCTTTTGTTAAAACCAACCATTAACTAGTAACAACTAAATTATTTTTTGTTCATTCGTTTTACTTTTATTCCACGTTGTTTTCAACACAATATTTTTCAAATATTGTTAAAGGGACTTTATGGACTTTGAAATTTTCATGCTCGCTATCGCCCCCTCAGGCCAAACGTGTAACTGCAGCTTCAATTGTAAGCTCGTGCACGAGGCATGCATGCTGTACTCCTGAATGAAAACAACAGCTGAGTCAGTCCTGCTGCTGATGGCTCTTCTAAATTGTCTTTCAAATCTGCCTCCACACAATCAGCAATGTCCAATACAGAATAGAATAGAATAGAATAGAATAGAATAGAATAGAATAGAATAGAATAGCCTTTATTGATTTTGTACAGGGTACAGTGTAATTGGAGTGCCACTCCCTTTGGTGCAAAATGTAAAATAATACAAAAAAATAATGCAGAAATGATATAAATATAAAATCAACAATAATATGTGCAAATATACACACAGAGTAGCAGCATTAGTTGGGTTCTGTGCAGGCCACTATTGTAAGCAGAATTTTAGCATTTTGAGTGAAACTCAAATAGCACATATAATTGTTAGCCTATATAATAATTATAATTGTTATATAATTATAATTGTGATAATTGTCAGCTTCATCCAGGCCAATGCAAGGAAGTTGGTCAACCTTCTCCTGTGATGCACACCTATTGCACAAGACAAATAAATGTTATATAATCAGTGAATAGAAAGTGAGAGTGGGGATGTTACTACGGTATTAAAAAAAACAATAATAAAACATACCTTATTGATATTGGAGATACATAATCTGAATCATACGGGTCTAAAGCTCCTTCCTTCTCTTTCCAGCTCTAATCTGGAAGTAAAAACAGCAGCAAAACATGATTATATATCCTGACATATAGCCATTGCATTTCTATGAGAATAATTTGTTACTTACACACTGTTTCCAAACTATTGGCTTGTTCCTCATCTAAAGAGTTCTTTCAGCTCCATCGATTTGATGCTACAAAAACAAACAGAAAACATCAATTACAAAAACATAGGTTATGAATCAAATGATAAAAGCTCTGCATGTTTCTGCATTTACCAAGACTTCTCATAAATGATAACCAGGACTGCTGTATGATTTATTCTCCACATCCAGACACAATTATCCTATCTTCTGTCTCATGAACAGAAGCTGGGATGTTTATGCCCACAAAGTTTTTCTTTTTTGCTCCAACAACACACTCCTCTGGTTATGACTTTTACTTCCTTGGGCTCCTGATCTATATTTCCTCTCCACCTGCATGGATCCACCTGTCTGTCGGCACATCTGACGCTGGTCAGATGCTGCGTGTTGTCAGTCATTGAGGGAACGTGCACGGTGTCGGATAACTCGTCTTTTTTCTCTCTCTCCTCTTGCCTGGGCTGACGGGAGCTGACGGAGCTGTACGCGCGGCGCACATCATCTCCAAAGGCGCATTTGGAGATGATGTGCGCCGCGCGTACAGCTCCGTCAGGCGCATTTGGAGAGGATTTGGAGAGGATACATCCTAATGCGCAAATTGTGTCCCCTCTTGTAGCGTGTGTTCTGCCTGTCGGGAGGGGTGGGTCAGCGGCGCTGGGGGGGGGGTGTGTTTACTTGGAGACGGACATATTTTGCAGAAATCTCTGAGATTTCCACTAATAAATAAGCGGTAATAGTACCGGTACTCATCCTACCCTGGAAAAAAAGTCCCAGTGCGCTGAGAAATAAAAATAAGAATCAGACTAATATTAATATCCTGACCAGCACCGACTCTGATGGAGACACGCTACACAAGCAGCCTAAAATGTTCCTATGACATACGTAAGCCCCCGGTTTGCTTTGAAAGCACCCACAACCCTTACCCCACACGTAGTTAGTAATAATTTCTTACCTGTCCAGCAACAATGATACCAACTGCGGGTCTTTTGGCTCAGCATTTTCCACTTCTCAAATGCCGGCAGGACTCGAGTTTTGCCCTTTTTGTGGCGCTGGAATACACTCTTGGGTTCTTTGTCTTGTTTGGGTCTGGGCTGGAGTTTCGCTGGTGCTTGAAGCAGCTCTCTTCTTGTTCTTGGCTGAATCAGCTACCAAAACCACCTCTCGCTCTACCGCTAAGCCACAGCTAGCAAACAAACGCTGCGGGCGCGTGAGCGCGCATGACGTCATCACGCATTACGCTGCCTCTGGAGGACACTGGGGAAGCCCTCTTGCTCGACCCGAGCAAGATCTTTTCTGTGAGTTTACAGGCCTACAGAGGCAATCACAGTGAAAATGCCAGGGCTCATTCTACAGGACCAGGGCATTGCAGGAGAATGTATGTGGAATAAATTTTAAATTTCTATACTTGTATTAGCTGTTAAACTTCCATAATGTCCCTTTAAACTAAATGCATTTAAGAAACAATTTATTTTTTCAACCATCGTAGTTTTATTTCTACCTTCAGACTCGGAAAAGGGCTAAAGGGCAATTCCAAATAATTTTTCTATTTCCTGAGTCTCTTTACTCAGCTCTAATTTTAAAACTACAATACTTAAACGTTTCAAACCAAGACTAGATTATTCTAGCCTAGTGAACTAGACCAAATTCTTGCTTTGCAGAGTTTGGTCTAGGCACGCTTCATAGGAACCCTCGCAGCCTGTGGCTGTCCAATCACAGCTCGCTATAGTTTTGGTTGGGCCAATCACAGCGCTCTATATATTGGGCCAATCACAGAGCGGGAGTAGCCGATGACGTCAGCGCTGCGGCCGCGAACCCAAGCAACATGGCGGCAACTCAGGAAACACGTACATTTGAAATGGCTTTGTCATCAACATTGGATTATTTAGACTCCAACGTGCGTAAGTCTGTCTGATATACTTAGCGGCTTCTTATTTTTATCAAACTAAGTAGTGCAATGTCCCAGTTCACCTGATATTCCCGTGTTTTTTATACAAAAACAACAGAAATCATTGATGTTAGACGCCATTAATGCCTCCCGCTTTTCTGCCGCTGTGATTACGTCACGTTGTTCGTCACTCTGATTGGTCCTAGCGCTATCCAATTGCGTGCTGACAGTTTGAAAGACAACCGTAGATCCCGCCTCACGACTGAGACTGTCTCTT
>SSNS01000716.1:115296-134355 GCA_006937985.1 Aphyosemion australe | reverse complement strand
AAAATGTTTTGTCTCTAAATTTGTGTGTGTGTGTGTGTAATGTTTGTCTATGAGAGAAGTGGGCATTGTAACATATTCAGTGTGTAATAGATTCAGTGTGTTCCATTTCTCTAATTGTGTTTTCAGTTTTGCTCTTCAGTGTTCTTTCCATGCTTGGTAGTGTTCTGCCAAATGCTACTTGTGTTTATTCAATGAATGGTATGTGTGTGTCATGTGAAAATATGGCTGTGTTCACCAAATGAAAACACGTGTTCCATTTTGTTAACATGTTACAAGATTTGATGGCAGAGTTGTTTTGCAAAGGGATGCCAGGGTTTAGCAATTTGTGTGTGATGTTTGGGGTTTTGTGTTTGCAGTTTTGAAAGAAACGTATAGTTTCGACAAACGCGTTTTAGCAATCGAAAAAAACTGTAATGTATGGGTGAGTTAGTGGTTGCTGCAATAAAACAGGTTTTAGTTAAACAAAATAAAAAGTGTAAAACTTCAAACATTTTTATTAATCAGCTTTTGTTGTAGTTCAGAGAATTGCAATTTCTCTATTTCTGCCCTCAGCTGCAAAAGGAGCTCCTCTCACCCTGCAAGAAAAGACATTCAGTTATGAAGGATGAACCTTTTTCTTATTTTTTAAATATGTTCATCTTTCATTAGTCACTTATTCTCTTATCTTTCCTCCACCTCGCTCACTGTGCCTCAGTCTTGGTTTTCCAAACCATTTTTCAATTATAAATGACATGTTATATAACTATATATATATATAAATATATATATAAATATATATATATTTATATATATATATATATACATATATATATATATATATATATATATATATATATATATATATATATATATATATATATAATTTTAATGATGGTATTTTTTTAGAACCGTTGTATAATGATGTTTTTTTAAATGTATGTGTGGCTGGCATCAACCATCCTGAGGGACTGAAGATGGAAATTAGTCCTGGCTATAATCTTGTGTATTTTCAAATGTGTAAAAAAAAATATGTACAATACAAATAAACTAGGGCTTCATATGGTTTCTGAGCTGGGCCAGTTCTAATGTGATTCTAATGCAAAAAAGGTGCTGAAACTAGCCTTTATTGGGCTTTCACAAATCAAATAAAGGTCTCATGAATCACAAACTGTTTTTTTAGGATACTGCTTTCATTGTAGAATAGTTTAGTCTAAGTTTGATGTGTTTAAGTATTGTAGTTTTGAAATTAGAGCGAATCAAAAGGGGTCAGGTGGTTGAAAAATTTGTTTCGTTTAATAATGTTAAGAAAGTCCTGTGTTGAAAAACAACGTGGATAAGAAGTAAAATCCATAAATTACGAAAGATTAGTTGTGTTTCATGGCCGTTATCAATAAAGTTTAAATACAAAACAAAAAAATTGTTGAATACCGGAAGTAGTGCCCCCTTCAGTTCTGGAAAAAAATGGCGTCATTTCCATATATGGTGTGGTCGTGCCCTGTGCCCACTCTCCGCCCCGTCCTACAAGCTGCACCCAAGACCTTCTCGACCGATCTGCTGTACAGGATGAGACAAATGAGATTCTGGACTACATGAATGCCCCAGTGATGAACTAACCAACAGGTTAACCAGCAGACATTGTGATGATCAACAAACTACAAAGTTGGGGTTCAGCATGGTGCCCAGGGACACTTGCACATGTGATGAGAATGCTGGGGTCAAACTGTGAACTGGTAGGTTACCACTTCACCCACTGAGCCACAGCCTGCTGAAGAGGTTACAGTTTTTTTCGATTGCTAAAACGCGTTTGTCGAAACTATACGTTTCTTTCAAAACTGCAAACACAAAACCCCAAACATCACACACAAATTCCTAAACCCTGGCATCCCTTTGCAAAACAACTCTGCCATCAAATCTCGTAACATGTTACAGTTTTTTTCGATTGCTAAAACGCGTTTGTCGAAACTTTACGTTTCTTTCAAAACTGCAAACACAAAACCCCAAACATCACACACAAATTCCTAAACCCTGGCATCCCTTTGCAAAACAACTCTGCCATCAAATCTCATAACATGTTAACAAAATGGAACACGTGTTTTCATTTGGTAAACACAGCCATATTTTCACATGACACACACATAACATTCATTGAATAAACACAAGTAGCATTTGGCAGAACACTACCAAGCATGGAAAGAACACTGAAGAGCAAAACTGAAAACACAATTAGAGAAATGGAACACACTGAATCTATTACACACTGAATCTATTACAATGCCCACTTCTCTCATAGACAAACATTAGACACACACAAATTTAGAGACAAAACACTTTATTTTTAAACCCCCCACCCCCACCCCTCTCCCATTCAAGCATACTCATGGGGC
Organism: Aphyosemion australe; assembly: GCA_006937985.1. NCBI lineage: Eukaryota > Metazoa > Chordata > Actinopteri > Cyprinodontiformes > Nothobranchiidae > Aphyosemion > Aphyosemion australe. Next base: position 131,992 of record SSNS01000716.1, on the reverse strand, counting down.
ATCATGCCTCCGGTCTCTGTCTGGCCAGAGGGCCTCGTCAACATCACAGGCGATGAAAATGGAACACGTGTTTTCATTTGGTAAACACAGCCATATTTTCACATGACACACACATACCATTCATTGAATAAACACAAGTAGCATTTGGCAGAACACTACCAAGCACGGAAAGAACACTGAAGAGCAAAACTGAAAACACAATTAGAGAAATGGAACACACTGAATCTATTACACACTGAATATATTACAATGCCCACTTCTCTCATAGACAAACATTACACACACACAAACTTAGAGACAAAACACTTTAATTTTAACACCCCCCCCCCCCCCCCCCCCCCCCCCTCTCTCTCTCTCTCATTCAAGCATATTCATGGGGCATCATGCCTCCGGTCTCTGTCTGGCCAGAGGGCCTCGTCAACATCACAGGCGATGTCCTCCTCCTCTTTCTCCTCCTCCTCTTTCTCCTCCTCCTCCTCCCCGTCCTCCTCCTCTTTCTCCTCCTCCCCCTCCCCATCCTCCTACTCTTTCTCCTCCTCCTCCCCTTCCCCGTCCTCCTCCTCCTCCTCCGCCTCCTCCCCATCCTCCTCCTCTTTCTCCTCCTCCTCCTCCCCTTTCCCGTCCTCCTCCCCCTTCCTCTTTCTCCTCCTCCTCCCCATCCTCCTCCTCTTTCTCCTCCTCCTCCTCCCCTTCCCTGTCCTCCTCCTCCCATACGTACCCCTCTCCTTCTCTGTTGTCTGTTGTCTCTGTTCTCCATTGCTCATCAAACACAACAGAGCGTCAAGCCTCCTTTTATGCGAATTGCTCGCCAGACCCGAAAATTTAGAGCAGGGGTCGGGAACATGCGGCTCTGGAGCCGCATGCGGCTCTTTTAGCGACCCCTAGTGGCTCCCTGGAGCTTCTTCACAAATGTCCCCACAAGAGTATGAAAATGGATGGGGGATATATTTTTTGTTTTAATATGGTTTCTGTAGGAGAACATTCTTAACGTTTTCCAATGCTGTAAAAATGCACATAATAAATATTAAATTTTAACATTTCTGTCAACGAAAATTTGCGTCATAGCCTGCGACACACGTTTCAGTGCGGCGCTTATATGGCGGCGCCGTGCCAGGCAGATGGATGTAAACAAACCAGCGGGTGTGTCAGGGCCGTGGATCCCAAAGGGAAAAAGAGAAAGATAGCTGATGAGAACAGAGGATTCAAGGAAGAATGGACCGAATTATTTGCTTTCATTGTCGACGCGGAAGGATTACCTGGAAAAACTTCAACTTTTCACCGCTGTTGCTCGGACAAGGACCAAATCAGCGGAGGTTTCACTGACTGACCAATGAGGGGACAGGATGCTTCTCAGTACATCTCCGGGTAAACATGGAGGAAAAGTTAATATTTGCCGTGTCAGACGTCCCAGAGCTTTACAAGACTTCACTTAACTCTAGCAAAACATTGTGAGACTTCATATCTACCGCTGTTTCAACTCTGAACTGCTTTAATAACCCAGAATTCCCTCCAATCTGACGGCCAATCAAAACAAGGGAAGACTCGCTATTCACCCTGCTGGAACAGAGACGCCGCTGGCTTCTGCCGCATGTCGCCTCCCGTGTGTCAGGTTATAAAAGTAGATTTAAGAAGTGGATTACATCTCCAAACGCCACTACTGCTGCAAGTTTTGTTGCAACCTGAGAGACAAAAGCAGGGAAAACTGTTCACGGATGGTGATTACATGAAGGATTCATTCATCAGAGCACCTATTTCAGACTTCAAAAACAAAACCGAGATAATCCAGAAAATTAAAGACATTTCTCTCTCCACAAAGACAAGGACCATTAAAACGACTGGCGATGTCACCAATCAGCAAATCAGAGACATTAATTCAGCTCCAGCGTCCTCAACTGTGATGAGTCGTGTGATGTGATCGATATCAGACAGCTCTGTCATGCAGGTATGTGAGCTGTGATGGGCCGCAAGAAGAAATGATCAAATTAATACCACTGATTAATATTGTAATGGAAGTTAAAACGTAAAGCACCAAATATCTACAGCAGAGTCACGTGGTGTGTTGTTCTCTCCAGGATGCGCTGCAGGAAATAAACATTTAATCATGAATGCTCATTAAGTATTTGTAGCCTACTTAGTCATTTTGATAATAGGCTAATATAACTATATACACTTACAACCTGTGTTGCCTTCATGTAAGGCTTATATAAGGCTTTTCATTTTTTGCGGCTCCAGACAGATTTGTTTTTTGTTTTTTTGGTCCAATATGGCTCTTTGAACATTTTGGGTTGCCGACCCCTGGTTTAGAGATTTGAATATTTGTGTGTTGTTGATTGAAGCTTTGAGGATTTATGTGAGAAGTGTGTGTAAACCTGATAATTGTGTGCTGTGTTTTGACAGCAAGGTAATGTGAGATTGACATCAGAGTGTAAAGGAGGAAAATCAGAGTTCTAATATGATAAGGATATCATGAGTAGTGATAAATTGAGTCAAGCGATTGGGAACAGAAGTAGAGGTTGTGAAAATCGTGCCTCAATTTTGCTTTTTGAGTTTTAGCAATCAAAAAAAACTGTAACGTCTGTCTGACCTGCTTCTCCAACAGAAACTAAAGAGAAATCATGTGTCCAACAAACAAATGTTTTGTCTTTCAAACTGACAGCAAAGAGCAAAATGAGAACCAAAAGCATCTTTAGCGAGGTCTTCTATGTTGAAACAAATACTTCTGATTAGGTTTTTACATAACCTGCTTCAGAGGAGGTTTTTTTTTAAATAATCAGAAAGCTTAAATAAGTCAACCCATTCAGTCAGTAATGACATTAATAATTCATTTAAAAGGGAATAAAAGCAAAGACAGACCCGTGTGAGGGGGTCGAATCTTTCCCTTCACGTTTAGTTTTACTTTCCAACTTTTAGTTATTTTTCAAAACTTTAATGTTAACTTTGCATCTGTTCTGCACTTTTTAAAGTTCTCTATTTGGATTTTATTTCATAGAATAGAATAGAATAGAATAGAATAGAATAGAATAGAACAGACTTTATTGATCCCACAGTGGGGAAATTCACTTGTCACAGCAGCACCATCACTCAAAGGGTAATTAGAAGAAAGATAAAAACAAGGATACATGTATATACACATAGGCAGTAATCTAGTATTGTAATCTTAGATCACTAAAAAACCACAAATAAAAGATAAAAACAAACTTGGTACCAGCACTATGCAGCATACTTCATTAACAACTCCTAACATTTTTTTGCTTTATACTACATTTATACATAATAAAAAGGAAGGTAATAAAAACGAAATGGGGAGTAAAATCCTACCTGCTGTGAGGTAAATGGAGCTTCTTAGGTGGGTTCCCATGCTGTCCCTGAGCGAGTCCTCCAGGGTTTCTGATATTATACACCACCAGAATCAGCTCTGATGACGTTCAGACCACTTCCTGTCTCACAGCTCCCTCTAGAGGCTGTTCTGATTTACAGACACCATACTGGACACAGGACCAGACAAACCCCACAGTTAAAATCAGTCCAATTCTATTCCACCCAACTACCAGCCCTTCGTATAAAGGGCCTTCCTAATCTTTGTGTTTGTATACAAAGTCAGCTTGGATTTCCTAAATGTCTTTTACATGTTAAACAAAGAAGATGCGATCTCGGACACATGCATTTTCATTCCCCACATAAGAACTGAACCAGGCAGGTAGAGTGATGATGAACAAATCAAACTTCAGCTTAAACTCTTGTTACTTTGAATTAGTTAAATCAGTGGTATACCCATTCAGATCTACTTTGTCTGTGTGCAAACCTTTTATTGTATTTATGTTCATTTTCCATTGATGCTGCTGCCTTCTTGGCCAGGTTTCTCCTGTAAAAAAGACATCGGACCACAGTGGGACTGACCTGACTGAATAAAACTTTATTAAAACAAGTTGAGTAGGTTTAATGCAAATGAGGCGTGCATATGGGATGTGACACAAGACGATCCAGACACTGGCTAGTAGGGGTTTAGTTAGTCAGCTGAGACCAGACACATTCACCTGTGCACTGTCTAGATTTACTACAAAAATTCCTCTGACTTGACACCAGAGCAACAGAGGCCAGGATCTACCACACCAGACTAGACCCAAGGTGTAGGCTATGCAGAGAGGCCCCTGAGACAATCCACCACATAACTGCAGGGTGGAAGATGCTGGCAGGGAAAGCAGACATGGAACGCCACAACCAAGTGGCTGGCATAGTGTACAGGAACATCTGTGCAGAGTATGGACTGGAAGCCCCAAGGTCAAAGTGGGAAACACCCCCTAAGGTGGTAGAGAACGAGCGAGCCAAGATTCTGTGGGACTTTCAGATCCAGACCGACAAAATGGTGATGGTGAACCAACCGGACATTGTGGTGGTGGACAAACAACAGAGGACAGCCGTTGTGGTTGATGTAACAACACCAAGTGATGCAACATCAGGAAAAAGGAACAGGAGAAACTAGAGAAGCACCAGAGCCTCAAAGAAGAACTTGAGAAAGCCTGGAGAGTGAAGACATCGGTGGTGCCCGTGGTCATCAGGGAACTCGGGGCAGTGACCCCCAAACTGGAGGAGTGGCTAAAGCAGATCCCAAGAAAAACATCAGACATCTCAGTCCACAAAAGAGCAGTTCTAGGAACAGCTAAGATACTGAAGAACCCTCAAGCTCCCAGGCCTCTGGTAGAGGACCCGAGCTTGGAAAGATGAGACCACCCGTGGAGGGTGAGATTTTTTTTTGGTAAAAAAAAATGGGGAAAAAGAAAAATAATTAATGACAACAATGAACAAGAAAAGGCAATCGTGGAGTCCTGAGAAAGACAGAACTGACAGAAACAACAGCAAGAAAATAAGCTAGTGAGGAAGAAGAGGATGAAGAGGAGGTCAGACCAAAGCCAGCCTGAACAGGTGAGTCTTCAGCTGCTTTTTAAAGGAGACCACTACATGTGATGTGTGTTGTGCTGAAGAAAGGACCGAACCACAGAATCTACTGGTTGTAGTTCAATACAGGTTCCTTTCAGATGCCTGAAGAAAGGGAAAATAAAATGTTTTTTCCCATGAAGTTTTCACACACACGCATGCACACACACACGCATGCACACACACACACACGCACGCACACACATGCACGCACACACACACGCACGCACACACATGCACGTACACACACGCACGCACACACACACACACACGCACATGCAAACACACACACACAGAGAGCGCTGCCAGGACACACAGCAGAGCAGGATGCAATATCAGAGTCTCAATTCAATTCAATTCAATTCAATTCAGTTTATTTATATAGCGCCAGATCACGACAAGAGTCGTCTCAAGGCACTTCACAAAGTAAACATTCCAATACAGTTCAGTTCATAAGCCAATCAGTAAAAAAGTTTCCTATATAAGGGACCCAGCAGATTGCATCAAGACACTGACTAGTGTCATTGTGTTGGTACAATCCTCATACTAAGCAAGCATTTAGCGACAGTGGGAAGGAAAACTCCCTTTTAACAGGAAGAAACCTCCAGAGGATCCTGGCTCAGTATGAGCAGCCATCCGCTACGGCTCACTGGGGGTTGAGAAGACAGAGCAGGCACAGGCACACCCCGCACCCACACACACACACACACACACACACACACCACATATATCAAGTAGTGTTTCTATGGCTACACTGTGATTTCTTAGTAGAAGTTCTATTTAGTAAGAGTAAGAGAAACTTTATTGTCTTTATCTGAGTGAATCTATAATTAATTCAATAGGTGAACTAATAGTAGCACATTCTATGTTAAAGAAAGTAAGATGTAATATCAGGAAAGGGAGAATGTTAGGTGGTTGGCAGCAGTGTGCCAGCCGATGGCCCCCTCCATGAGGCCACCACAGCTCAGCAGAACGCCAGTGTAGCTTCTTCTGGGGAGAAAAACACTTAGAGAGAAAATAAAGTTAACAGCTGGAATAACAGGAAATAATGCAGTTAGAGAGTGGTGGTAGAAGAGAGTAGCAGAGTGTGGAAAGTGGTCAGTATGTCCTCCAGCAGTCTAAGCCTATAGCAGCATAACTACAGAGATAACTCAGGATAACCTAGCCTTTTAGATGGAGGCATGTGGGAGGCAGGGCCAGGGAGAAGTCTTTAACGACAGTAGTCCCCTCTGTACACTCCACCTCCCTCTGCTCCCCACTCGTCTAAACCTGGGCTAACATCAGAATTTAACCATAAGCCCTATCAAATAGAAAAGTTTTGAGCCTAGTCTTAAAAGTAGACAAGGTGTCTGCCTCACGCACTAATGCTGGGAGCTGGTTCCACAGTAGAGGAGCCTGATAGCTAAAAGATCTGCCTCCCATCCTACTTTTAGATATTCTAGGAACCACCAGTAAACCTGCAGTCTGAGAGCGAAGTGCTCTGTTAGGAACATATGGAACAATCAGATCACTGATGTATGATGGAGCTTGATTATTAAGAGCTTTATATGTGAGAAGGAGGATCTTAAAATCTATTCTGAATTTAACAGGCAGCCAATGTAGGGAAGCTAAAACAGGAGAGATGTGGTCTCTCTTTTTAATTCTCATCAGAACTCTAGCTGCAGCATTTTGGACCAGCTGAAGACTTTTGACTACATTCTGTGGACCTCCTGATAGTAATGAATTGCAGTAATCCAACCTTGAGGTAATGAATGCATGAACCAGTTTTTCAGCATCACTCCTGGAAAGGATGCTTCTAATCTTAGCAATATTCCGAAGGTGGAAAAAGGAAATCCTACAAACCTGTTTAACGTGGGATTTGAATGACATGTCCTGGTCAAAGATTACACCGAGGTTCTTTACTTTGTTCTCGGAGGCTAATTTAATACCGTTTAGATTAGGTGATTGACTAAGCAGTTTCCTTTTCTGAGGTTCTGGTCCAAAGATGATAACTTCAGTCTTGTCTGGATTTAACAGCAGAAAGTTTAGAGTCATCCAGATTTTTATGTCTTCAAGACAAGCCTGTAATCTACCTAACTGATTAGGTTCATCAGGGTTTATGGATAAATATAACTGAGTATCATCAGCATAACAGTGGAAGTTTATCCCATGTTGTCTAATGATTTTACCAATTGGAAGCATATATATAGTGAAAAGAATTGGTCCAAGTACTGAACCCTGTGGTACTCCACAAGTAACTCTAGAGTATGAAGAAGATTTCTCATGTACATGAACAAACTGAAATCTGTCAGATAAATAAGATTTAAACCAGCCTAGCGCTGTTCCTTTGATCCCTACAACATGTTCAAGCCTTTCTAAGAGAATATTGTGATCGACTGTGTCAAAAGCAGCACTGAGGTCCAACAAGACCAGTCTCCAAAAGCAACACTGCTCAGGCCGCCTTTGTTTAATAATGAAGGCACCGTGGACATCTCAGCGCTCTTGCCCCACCCACGTGCTCAGAGATGCGCTCATGACATCACTGATATCTTTGCACCAATTTTTTGCTCCAACTTTGGAGACCGCCCATGTTCTTAATCAGGTCCGCATTCATAAGGATGAGTGGAAGGAACACGGCCAGGCTGGGGCGGGTGGAGCGGAGCAGATTGGAGATGATGCTAGTGAGGAAGAGCCATAATTTACATAAAAAGTAGGTCACACACAGCTTTGACTTTTTGGCATGCTACTTTTGACCACCCAAGCTGTCTTTATTCAACAACAACAAGGAAAATGTTGGTTTACATTCTAGGTCCTCTTTAACTCATTCACTGCCATTGACGACTAAAGTCGTCTTTTCACATCCAACCGCTGGCTGCCAATGATGACTATAGTCGTCATTTCCATTTTTTTAGGGGGTGGACGTCGGAGCGAGTCCCCGCACCGTGAGAACAAACATCACATGTCTAAAGCTGATCTTCATCCGTGTATGTCACACGTCACGTGATCAGGAAGCGGAAAATCAATGGATTACGAGTTTGTTTTGGGCCGCTGCTGTGAAAAAAACGATGCGTTGGGCACCAGATTGTGAAAGAACGGATTAACGCTAAAATTGCAATTACTGAATAAGTACTTCATTTCAAATAAAACAATGAACACATTTTTGCATTTTTTGTCTTTACTCGAACTATTTTATCCACGTTATTTTTGAGTAGCCTCATGGAGAAACGCTGATGCTAGCAACATCCGGTGAGATACCGGAAGTAGCACATACTCATTGGTTTACATTGTGAGGTTTCGTTGCTAGTAGCAGTTTATTTGAACATTTGAAGAGGATTTTAAAAAATATTTACCCCCGAAAAATGTAGTCGCGCCTCGGGAAGATGTTGCGCTGTTGGCGCTTGTACTAACAACCAGAGACAATTAAATCTGTAGCTACAAGAGCGATGTTTAGAACATGCACCTCCAGAGTGAGAGCGCGTGCAGCTGTAGCGTCGGTACGGTTCTCGCCGCCTCTCCAGAGATGAGGAACCCAGAAGGATGTGGCTGAAAAATCTTAACTTGAAACCACCACAAACTTTATTTGTGCGTTCCTTTCATTTTATTGTGAAAACCCCCAGAGAGGAAACCCGCATCCTACTTTGTAGTTGGATATGACAAAACTCCGGAGAAGAGACGCTGAGTAGTAAAGAGATCTGACAGCAGTCTCACAACAACAGGAATTATTTCATGTGAACACTTTTCTGAATAGTTCTAATGTAAAGTGTGTTTAGACTGCTGTTATTAACCTAAAAGTGCCATCCTGCTGTTTGTATTTCACCTGATGTAGAAACTAAAACCCAGACTTGGTGATGAGGGATTTAAGGCTCTGACTCGGCTCTACGTCTGCTTTTCAGTAAGTCAGATTGTGTCCCACCTCTTTCAACAAAACACGACCAACATTGTTACTATGGAGGTACTGATAAGCCTCAGAGCTTTTAAGATTGTTTATTGCCTCGCTGTCAGACCCAACTGAGTTCAGAAAGTAGCTAAAATGCTACTCGTTAGCTTTGGCCAGACTTTAAGATCATCCCCCCACACCTCTCTGCTTCAGTAGGCAGACGGAGTGTAACGGTGTCCTGTTTGAGCTGTGACAGCTGGTGTTCATGCATGTTTTCAGTCTCTAAAAGCCCAGAAAAAGAGGATTAGCATGAAGGAATCGCATCGTCTCAATGTAAACAAATGTGGACCGGAAGTTGCTTGCATCTTTCGCGCAAAGCATCACGGGCCGTGAGAATAACGTGGATAAAGCTGGATATCAGCTGGAGTCACAGCTGCTATCCAGGCTAGACGTGTTCTTCTGGTAACTCCCTCAGGTTACTTCTAGGCGGGCAAACAATGAAAAGATCCCATTTTCAGGCTTATTTCCTTGCCTGTCGTGTGACCTAACATTACAACTAACTATACAGCAAGTCCGTTTCTCAGTTTGGCTCGGTAAGATGGCACTTCAAGGCCCGCTGGCTGATCCTACTCGCCAATTGGAGGCAGTAGGTGTGAATTTCAGCCGGCCAATCAGTCCATAGTGTCACCTCGGTCCCAGCCGGACCTCCGAGGGAGGAGGTCTGAAAAAAAGAGTCAACTCAGAACGGAAAACGCACACATGACCCAGATGTGGAACCAAATCCCAGTCCCGAAACGGTCCGTACTGACCCAGATATGTAAGCACCATTAGAATGGCCTGTCTCAGGGCTCCAGGGACTGATGAAAGCCAAAAGAAAATTTCTTATGCTTTTCAGAGGCTCGAAGCTGTTTTAGGTTGTTGATTAACTGCATTCTAGCTCCACTTTAAACCTCATCAGAAGCTCTAAAGTTCTTAGAATTGACACGAGCCCTTTTGGGTCTGCACAAAAGTCCTGGAGCACTATGAAGCCTCACAGGCAGACGTGTTTTCAGATTTAGTCACAAACGGCTGGGAAAGACTTCAGCACATCCATGGAATCAGCTGGGCGGACCAGGTAGGACTCCAGCTGCTTGGAGATTTCAGCTGAACATTGTCCTGCTAGATGGTGGAGAAATCCTCCTCTGAAGAAGAAAAAGATGTCACTCAGATGCTTCAGATGAGTTTAGATGAAACCAAGACCTCTGGAAGACAAAATCAAAATATTTTAGAATAGAAAATCTCTTTATTTTCCTTCAGTGGGGAAATGTTTGTGTCACAACAGCAATTATATATATTATAGGAGCAGAAAGGGGAGTAAAGAATAAAGAGTTAAAATACAGGAAAATAAAACCCAGAAATTATTAAAGCAACATTCCGCAACTTTTACACCTCAAAATTATGCTTTTTTGTAAAGTTTTGGCGTCATGCTATCATCTATTATGTTCATTTTCATACCTGTGATAGTGTTGGGGGGTCCCATGTCTGTTTACTGCACTATACAGTTTTTGAGCTCAGGTCACTACCGGAAGTACTGACTGGGTGTTGCTTTACTGCAGTATATGGCAAGCCAAAGGGATAAAAAAAAGCACGCGTTCTAAACGCGCGTTATGTCCGCCAAAATGCGCGTCCTGAACGCGCGTTTTGACGCCAAAGGGGGCAAAAACTCGTGTGTTCTAAAAGCGAGCATTATGTCCGCCAAAACATGCGTCTTGAACGAGCGTTTTGGCGGACATAATGCGAGTGTAGAACGCACAATTTTTTTCATCCCTTTGGCTTGCCATAATTGTATAACGTAGACTTGCTGTAGCAGATTCACCAAAGAAAGCTAGAAAACCCTAATCAGAGGAATCTAGGAAAAGAAAAGGAGAACGTGATAGAGCAAGAGCAAAGACCAGAGTTATTATTGGGCCGTCTTTTCCTCGCTGGAGAGCTCTTTTAGAAAGAACAGCATGAACTACGGACTCTGACCTAGCCGTGCTGCTAAAGGCTAGGTAAGTAATAAATGATTTCACCAGGAGCAGGAAGAAAGGGATGCAAAAGAGATGATTTAATGGTTTTGTTGGGAGCACTGGTGGTTGTAAATCCTAACAGCTGCTGGGAGGAAGGATGAAAACGTTCTTCCATGCTCCTAGGATGCAGCAGTCTGTCACTGATGGAGCTCTCCAGCTCCATCATTATGATTTCCCACCAAATGCATCACTTCAATTAAAATAACATAGGGATATTATTTCATATCAGTTAATGTGTGAAGAAGCTGATTTACATGTATCATGCATCAGTTTGTTTAATTGTGCTAAACAAACAGTAGTCTGTGGACAATTCAGATAAAAAAACTCTTGCCAAGTTTCTGGATCACTTGTCCAACATGTCCTGAACTCTGGGACAAGAAGAACGTCAGCTCTGAATCACGAGCCTTCATCGGTGGCTACAGTGGATACCAAAAGTCTACACACCCCTGGTAAAATGTCAGGTTCCTGTGCTGTACAAAAATGAGACAAGGAGAAATCATTTCAGAACTCTGTCCACCTTTAATGTGACCTATAAACGGTACCACTCAGCTGAAAATCAAACTGAAATCCTTTAGGTGGAGGGAAGCAAACCAACCAAACTAAAATAATGTGGTTGCAGAAGTGTGCACACCCTCTTCTAACTGGGGATGTAGCTGTGTTCAGGATTAAGCACTCACATTCAAAATCATGTTAAATAGGAGTCAGCACACACCTGCCACTGATTAACCCCAAATAAAGTTCAGCTGCTCTAGTTGGTCCTTCCTGACATCCTTTTAGTCTCATCCCACAGCAAGGCCATGGTCCACAGAGAGCTTCCAAACCATCAGAGGAATCTCATTGTTTAAAGATATCAGTCAGGAGAAGGGTACAAAGGAATTTCCAAGGCATTAGATATACCATGGAACACAGTGAAGACAGTCATCATCAAGTGGAGAAAATATGGCACAACAGTGACATTACCAAGAACCGGACGTCCCGCCAAAAGTGATGAAAAGATATGAAGAAAACTGGTCAGGAGGCTACCAAGAGGCCTACAGCAACATTAAAGTCTGTGTGGTGCATGTGACATCGCCCATATTCTTCATATGTCTGGGCTGTGGGGTAGAGTGGCAAGATGAAAGCCTTTTCTTACAAAGAAAAATATCCAAGCCAGGCTACATTTTGCCAAAACACATCTGAAGTCTCCCAAAAGCATGTGGGAAAGTTGTTATGGTCTGATGAAACCAAGATGGAACTTTTTGGCCATAATTCCAAGAAATATGTCTGGCACAAAAACACTACTGCACATCACCAAAAGAACGCCATACCCAGAGTGAAGCATGGTGGTGGCAGCATCATGCTCTGGGGCCTTAGTTAAGACAGGGAATTATGAACAGTTCCAAATACCAGTCAATACTGGCACAACACCTTTAGGCTTCTGCTAGAAAGATGACCATGAGGAGGAACTTCATCTTTCAGTGTGACAACGACCCAAAGCATACATCCAAATCAACAAAGGACTGGCTTCACCAGAAGAAGAGTTTTGGAATGGCCCAGCCAGAGCCCAGACCTGAATCTGATGAGGGCTGTGCACAGGAGATGCCCTCACATGCTGGCAGATTTGGAGTGTTGGAAGAAGAATGGGCAAATCTTTCAAAAGTCAAAATGTGCCACGCTGATAGACTCACACCCAAAAAGAGTGATAAAATCAAAAGATGCTCCAACAAAATTCAAGGGTGTGCACACTTATGCAACCACATTATTTTAGTTTTGTTGTTGTTTTAGTTTTGTTGGTTTTCTTCCCTCCGTGGTACCGTTTATAGGTCACATTTAAGGTGGACAAAGTTCTGAAAGGATTTCTCCTTGTCTCATCTTTCTACAGCACGGGAACCTGACATTTTACCAGGGGTGTGTCCACATAACTTTAAATGTCTGTTTCCACCAAAAGCCACCATTGTATACAACTGTATGACTCAGTTGTATATCTATTTGTCAGTAAAGCTATTCATTCATTCACTAACTTATAGGTATTCTTTATTGGAGTGCACAGTGTTCATATTTCACAGAGAGTTTTTGTGGGTCTTTCATGTTTAGATATTTTATTTTGCCAAATGTTGTTCACAAACAAAGGATCACATAACTTCATGAAGAAAATAGAACAAAAAACAAACTGTGTGTTTTGCAGTGTCAGCAGCAGCTAATTTATGAGCTGTTAACGTGCTTCCATGCTGCGCGCTACGTCCTTTAATCAGGCACAGAATAAAAGCATTGCAGGGAGAGGAACACACTCACTGGACAGCGCAGCAGAGAGAGGACGGCTGCTCGAGCTCTCTCACCACAGCAGCTCTGCACTGAGAAACAGAGCAGGATCCTCGACACCCCATCTGATCAGAGGTAAGCATCACAGAAATGGAAAAGCCTTTCAGTTCTTTTGGGTTTTCTGAACAAAAGACTGCATGTTAATGGTAGAAGGACAGAAAAAGAGAGAAGACAGAGAACTAGAACATGTGCCCTTAATAGTTGTTGCTATATTTTCCCTATGAGCATGAATGTGAATGAGAATGCCAGTTTTGTATCTTTTTGTATAGGATATGCTGTTACATGAGTTCCCAGGCCATCTGCAGTCAGAAAGAAAAGAGAGAGTGTGTGTGTGTGACTTTAACAGCACCAGCGAGCTGTGTCATTGCATCTTGTCTGTGGAGTCTAACACTGCAGTACCCGCCCCCATCATCCCTCCTCCTGCACACACTGTACTGCCTTCTGCCACTTCTCCCTCCCTCCCTGTCTCACTAGTTTTTCACTCAGTGAACAGGCTTTAAACTTACTGTTCAGGACGCTAAATGGGTTTAGGAACGTATTTGAAAATTATGGAGATAGCACATCCAGTTAAGTTCTATCCCATTATTATAAAATACAGTAAGATCCTGCAAGCTAAAAAAGCCAATTATTGATAAGTTTGGGAAGTCAGTCAACTGAACTGAATCTTTAGACCTTGAGCAGAAACAATGCAGCAAACAGCACTGAGGAGAAATGAGTTTCACTCAGCAGGAACAAGCTAGAGGTGGGGACAGGAAATAAAACACTATGGACCATTCATTCATTTAAGATCAAGGCCAGCATAACTAAAGGGATGAGCCAGGATAACATAGTATGTCCAACAGTCTAAGCCTATAGCAGCATAACCAAAGGGATGAGCCAGGATAACATAGTATGTCCAATGGTCTAAGCCTATAGCAGCATAACTAAAGGGATGAGCCAGGATAACATAGTATGTCCAACAGTCTAAGCCTATAGCAGCATAACCAAAGGGATGAGCCAGGATAACATAGTATGTCCAATGGTCTAAGCCTATAGCAGCATAACTAAAGGGATGAGCCAGGATAACATAGTATGTCCAACAGTCTAAGCCTATAGCAGCATAACCAAAGGGATGAGCCAGGATAACATAGTATGTCCAATGGTCTAAGCCTATAGCAGCATAACTAAAGGGATGAGCCAGGATAACATAGTATGTCCAACAGTCTAAGCCTATAGCAGCATAACCAAAGGGATGAGCCAGGATAACATAGTATGTCCAATGGTCTAAGCCTATAGCAGCATAACTAAAGGGATGAGCCAGGATAACATAGTATGTCCAACAGTCTAAGCCTATAGCAGCATAACCAAAGGGATGAGCCAGGATAACATAGTATGTCCAATGGTCTAAGCCTATAGCAGCATAACTAAAGGGATGAGCCAGGATAACATAGTATGTCCAACAGTCTAAGCCTATAGCAGCATAACCAAAGGGATGAGCCAGAATAACGCAGTGTGTCCAACGGTCTAACCCTATAGCAGCATAACCAAAGGGATGAGCCAGAATAACGCAGTATGGCCAACGGTCTAAGCCTATAACAGCATAACCAAAGGGATGAGCCAGAATAACCCAGTATGGCCAACAGTCTAAGTCTATAGCAGCAAAACCAAAGGGACGAGCCAGAATAACGCAGTATGTCCAACAGTCTAAGCCTATAGCAGCATAACCAAAGGGATGAGCCAGAATAACGCAGTATGTCCAACGGTCTAAGCCTATAGCAGCATAACCAAAGGGATGAGCCAGAATAACGCAGTATGTCCAACAGTCTAAGCCTATAGCAGCATAACCAAAAGGATTAGTCAGGATAACCCAGTATGTCCAACAGTCTAAGCCTATAGCAGCATAACAAAAGGGAGGAGCCAGAAAAACCCAGTATGTCCAACAGTCTAAACCTATAGCAGCATAACAAAAGGGAGGAGCCAGAAAAACCCAGTATGTCCAACAGTATAAGCCTATAGCAGCATAACCAATGGGATGAGCCAGAATAACGCAGTATGTCCAACGGTCTAAGCCTATAGCAGCATAACCAAAGGGATGAGCCAGAATAACCCGGTATGTCCAACAGTCTAAGCCTATAGCAGCATAACAAAAGGGAGGAGCCAGAAAAACCCAGTATGTCCAACAGTCTAACCCCCAAATTCCACTATCTCCACTCCGCTCCGCTCCGGCACGAACTCCGCAGCAAAAAACGGTTCCTTTGTAGTCAATCAGAGCTGTTCCAGTACTGCGGCCGTATGTCCAACAGTCTAAAGGCTGGTTTATACTCGGTCCGTCTGCGTGAAACGGACGCACGGACCGCCATTTTGCGTCGGCGCAAGGGCTCTCCGACTGGCTCGCAGAGGGTGACGGAGACATGCCCCAAATTTTAAACATCCGTCGAAAGTGACGGAGACCGCAAGCTTGTGATTGGTCAGGATGACGCTTCCTGTAACTTCGTCACCAGCACCGCAGTTGCTCCGTTAATAAGTAAAATAAAAAAATATTTAGCGGCAGACCCAGAATAGATTGAAGCACGCATCGTGGAAAAGTACGAAAATATGAACGTTTATTCACCCGTGACTGAAGGAGTACAAAATACGGAGCAAACGTGGATGGAAACGACGGGAAACGTGGGTTTAGAGGTGGCGACTGGATGAAGAGGTGGAGGAGAATGAAAGACAAATTAGTCCGTGTTAAAAAGTCTCTGAAATACATTAAAACAATGTAAACACATGAGTAAATACACTATCGTGAACCGGATACATGAGTGCCATGGTGGCAGGATATCACAGAATAGCGCTACGCCCTCTGTTGTCCTGGCGGGGAATTGCTTTGCAGCACTCCGCTGCCTGAACAGAAGTGAAAACCTTTCAGACGCTCCGTGTGCGTCTCTCCATTGCGGAGCTCACAGAGAGTATAAACCAGGCTTAAGCCTATAGCAGCATAAGCAAATATATATATATAATTATATATATATATAAAATTATATATATAATTATATATATATACATTTATATATAATGATATATATATATAATTATATATATATGTATTTTTTAAAATTATATATATATATATTATATTTATATATTTTTTCTTGTGAAGCGTCTATTATTTTTATTTTGAGAGTTGCTATATATAAAATAGTTTCTTCTTCTTTCAATTCAATTCAATTCAATTCAATTCAGTTTATTTATATAGCGCCAGATCACGACAAGAGTCGTCTCAAGGCACTTCACAAAGTAAACATTCCAATACAGTTCAGTTCATAAGCCAATCAGTAAAAAAGTTTCCTATATAAGGGACCCAGCAGATTGCATCAAGACACTGACTAGTGTCATTGTGTTGGTACAATCCTCATACTAAGCAAGCATTTAGCGACAGTGGGAAGGAAAACTCCCTTTTAACAGGAAGAAACCTCCAGAGGATCCTGGCTCAGTATGAGCAGCCATCCGCTACGGCTCACTGGGGGTTGAGAAGACAGAGCAGGCACAGGCACACCCCGCACCCACACACACACACACACACACACACACACACACACAC
>SSNS01000716.1:0-111527 GCA_006937985.1 Aphyosemion australe | reverse complement strand
TTTAATATTGATGATTGTGGCATACAGCTCATGAAAACCCAAAATTCCTATCTCAAAAAATTAGCATATCCCAACCGACCAATAAAAGAAAAGTGTTTTTAATACAAAAAGGTCAACCTTCAAATAATTATGTTCAGTTATGCACTCAATACTTGGTCGGGAATCCTTTTGCAGAAATGACTGCTTCAATGCGGCGTGGCATGGAGGCAATCAGCCTGTGGCACTGCTGAGGTGTTATGGAGGCCCAGGATGCTTCGATAGCGGCCTTAAGCTCATCCAGAGTGTTGGGTCTTGCGTCTCTCAACTTTCTCTTCACAATATCCCACAGATTCTCTATGGGGTTCAGGTCAGGAGAGTTGGCAGGCCAATTGAGCACAGTAATACCATGGTCAGTAAACCATTTACCAGTGGTTTTGGCACTGTGAGCAGGTGCCAGGTCGTGCTGAAAAATGAAATCTTCATCTCCATAAAGCTTTACAGCAGATGGAAGCATGACATGCTCCAAAATCTCCTGATAGCTAGCTGCATTGACCCTGCCCTTGATAAAACACAGTGGACCAACACCAGCAGCTGACATGGCACCCCAGACCATCACTGACTGTGGGTACTTGACACATCTATATAGATATAGATGCATAGATAGTGTATATATATAGATATACATTCTTTTTTAGGGATGTAACGATTCACTCAAGCCACGATTCGAATCTATTGCCGATTTTAAGTTCACGATTCCAATTTTTTACAATTTTTCACAACAAATTGAATTTCAGTTATTTTATGGCAATTACAATTGGCCTTTAGTCCTTGTTTCAAATTGTAACTTTCTATTGTCTTACTAACAAAACTTAACACTGAACAGAGTAATAGCAGAAATTAAAGATGATATGGAAATCATCACAAATCTTTTAATGCTCAAAAAAGGTTTTTTTTATTTTGACTCACATCTGCATTTATGTCTCTGGCAGGCTGATGTGAATCGATTTTCTTTGTTTCTACAACGATGGATATTTAAACTATTAGCACCGATTTTAAATCGATTCTCGAAGCATCGTTACAACCCTACTATCTATGTATCTATATCTATATAGATATAGATACTATCTATTGATCTATATCTATATAGATACAAAGTGTGTTTGCGTGTCTATAAGTATCACGTTACAAAGGAAACAGTTATTGCTGAAACGATATGATCTAATTCCAGCATTCATCTCTTTTAGGCACCATGGCTGCTGGGTCGTCATCAGTAATTTTGCTGCTTCTGTTGTTTTGTTGCTGGCAATTTACCACAGCCAAAGAAGGAAAATCTACTAAGAAGGGGAAAAAAGGAAAGCAAGTTGTTTGTCCATCGTACGTAAGAACTTCATTTTATCTGAATCAACCCGGTTTTGAACTTAGGATGTTGTTGAGTTTTAAAAATGCATGACAGTTCATACCTCATACAGGTAAGCCCAGAGCGTCCTCTCCTCAGTCACCTCCACAACCACCAGTGAGATGTCTTCAGGCCTGCCTAGAGATTTAAACCCTTCAGCATGTTCTGAGGCAACCTGCAGGCCTCCTGCTGACAGGACTTGCCTTCCATCAGGAGGTGTTCAGGGTGCCTCAGATGCTCAAACCACCTCATGTGGTTCCTCCTCAGCCTATGCCTAGGCATGAGCCTGGCCATCCTGCTGAGCCACTTGTCATTTAGATCATTAGTAAAAGCTCATGGCCTTAGGTGAACAATGACCTCTGTTCCAGAATAGAGGTCGTTGGACAGCTTTGCTTTGTGTCTCAGCTCCCTCTCCACCACATCAGCTTGGTGCCTCGCTCTGCCTGTTGACCTCCCGTTACCTCCTTCCTTCACTCGTAATCCCTCAGATACTTAACCTTCTACACTTGAGGTAGGACCTCCCTCCCAGTGTGGGGATGAACACCCACTCTACGGTTAAGAGCTGATCCCCATCCCAGCTGCGTCACACTCCCCACCGAGCAAAGAGCTGAAGGTCAAGGTTTGATGAAGAGGACAAAATTATCTACATAAGCCAGAGATGAGATGCTCCTGTCACCAAACTAAACACCCTCACTCCTGACACCCCCCCCCCCCCCCCCCCCCCCCCCCCCCCCCCCCCATGGCTGCATAGCAATTCTGTCCATAAAGGTAAAAACAGAGCAGGTGTCAAAGGGCAGTCCTGGTAGCCTCCAGCCCTTACTGGGAAGTGTTCCAAAGAAACGGACCAGACCTGCACTCCTTTAGTTCAGTGACTTTATCCCCATACTCCCTCAACGCCCCCCCACCCTCCACCCCATCCACAGGATCACCTGTGACACAGTAAATAAGTTTTAGATCTATTAAACACACGTGGACTGGTTGGGCTAACTTTCATGTCCCCTGCAGCAAGGGTAAAGGACTGGTCCACGGTTCCACGGCCAGAACCAAAACCACATTGCTCCTCCTCAATCTGGCTTTCAGCTGTTAACCCTCCTCTCCAGTTCCCTGGAGTAGATCTTTGCAGGGGGGCTGAGGCATGTGTTACCCCTACAGTTAGAACACCCCCTGGTTCTCTACTAAAAGTGGGGACCACCCTGTCTGCCACGCCACAGACACCGTGCACTGCTGCACAGGTGCGTCAGTCAAAACAGCACTTGCACATCCCTAGCCTAGAGATACCCAGGATGGACCCACGTTTGTGTGTGCACTTCCCTGCATATGTTTCTTCTTTATTTCCCTAAAGCAAAAGAAAAAACTTTTGAAAAGTTAAGAGCTCTTCATCATCTGAGAAACTGGAGAATCAAGATTAAAACTGTTAAGATTTAAAAAGAGTTTTATAAAAGGAACCTAAAGAAAGATTTTGATTGATTTCTACCTTCATTATGAATTTCCATTGCTGGTTTTCTTGTATTACATGTATGACAGAAAACTCCATTATTAGATTAATCAGATTAGATTAGATTAGATCAGATTAGATTAGATTAGATCAGATCAGATTAGATCAGATTAGATCAGATTAGATTAGATCAGATTAGATTAGATTAGATCAGATTAGATCAGATTAGATTAGATCAGATTAGATTAGATTAGATTAGATCAGATTAGATTAGATCAGATTAGATCAGATTAGATTAGATTAGATCAGATCAGATCAGATTAGATCAGATTAGATCAGATCAGATTAGATTAGATTAGATCAGATTAGATTAGATCAGATTAGATTAGATTAGATCAGATTAGATTAGATTAGATTAGATTCTATACTAATATTGGATATTTGTGTATGTTTCTAGTGTTTTTTTTAAATTATTTTCTCTTATCTTACAGACAGCTGTCACCAGAAGATCTGGCCCAGGTTCCTGCTAACTCTACATCTAACATTTTGAATCGTCTGATGGTCAGTTATGACCCAAGAATTAGGCCTAATTTTCAAGGTAACACGACAGTATGACAGGTTGATAATTAACAAACAGCATCCACTTCCCACAAATGGCAACGCATTCGAGACAAAATGCATCTCATTGTTTATTTTGTGAGCGATGGGAGAGAAACTCTCAAATACTTGTGCCATTTAAGCTAATAATGAGTTTTACAGAGCCAGCATGTTGTCCTTTAATTTTGCTTCAGCTTAATCACGTCTGGATCATGAGGGCAGCAGCCTAGCAAATCGTACAGACTGTCCACTCTCCAGCCACTTCTGCCACCTTCTCCTCTGTTAGTCCTGGGCCAGCCTAGAGATAAAATCCCTCCAGTGTGATCTAGATACACCCTGGGTCTCCATGCCAAAGACATCTTTCCCTTGTTGCATCCAGGGGTATATTTACCACATCTCAGGAGTATGCATCCCCACATCTCTTCCTCTTGTTTGGTTTTGCCTTTAAAGTTTTTTTTTTCTTTTTAACAACCAATCCAGACTTCAACTCTGCTGGCATTGCCCTTAATGACTTGCAGAAGCATGTCAGCCAAGACAGCTCTACAACATCCACATAGAGTTGCTGTTATCCAATCTGGGGCGAGATGTCCAAATATCAGGAAATAAACTCCAAAACCTGCCGTCTGAAGCTCAGCTGGGATGTGGGTAACTGTACACTAGCTGTAAGGAAGGAGGCAGAGGACTAGTGAGTGTGAGAGCCACTGTCCAGGATGAAACATCCCAGATCCATAAGTACATCAAGGACAAGGCCCCAACAGATGACGTGCTCAGTGAATGTCTCAGACAATGGTGAACAGAAGAGGAGGTGCTGGAAATACCATCATGGGAGGACAAACCCCTACATGGGATGTACCACCAACAGATAACTGAAGTGGCTGATATCAAGAAATCCTACCAGTGGCTAGAAAGAGCTGGTCTGAAGGACAGCACAGAGACACTCATGATGGCTGCACAGGAACAGGCCCTGAGCACCAGAGCAACAGATGCCAAGGTCTACCAGACCAGACCCAAGGTGTAGGCTATGCAGAGAGGCCCCTGAGACAATCCACCACATAACTGCAGGGTGGAAGATGCTGGCAGGGAAAGCAGACATGGAACGCCACAACCAGTTGGCTGGCATAGTGTACAGGAACATCTGTGCAGAGTATGGACTGGAAGCCCCAAGGTCAAGGTGGGAAACACCCACTAAGGTGGTAGAGAACGAGCGAGCCAAGATCCTGTGGGACTTTCAGATCCAGACCGACAAAATGGTGATGGTGAACCAACCGGACATTGTGGTGGTGGACAAACAACAGAGGACAGCTGTTGTGGTTGACGTGGCAACACCAAGTGATGCAACATCAGGAAAAAGGAACAGGAGAAACTAGAGAAGCACCAGAGCCTCAAAGAAGAACTGGAGAAAGCCTGGAGAGTGAAGACATCGGCGGTGCCCGTGGTCATCGGGGAACTCGGGGCAGTGACCCCCAAACTGGAGGAGTGGCTAAAGCAGATCCCAGGAACAACATCAGATGTTATATAAAAAATTGTTTCTTCTTCTTCTTTTGACTTGACACTGATTGTCAATCCGTGTGGACAGTTTGATGTTACAGAAGTGTGACTGACTTTGTGTTGTTTAAGTTGTCCCTTTATTTTTGGAGCAGTGTGTGTTTGTAATTACCTCTGAAACCTAAAATCCTGAAAAAACCTCGTCCAATCATTATGAACGTCCCGATCTTACTGATTTGACACCCCCCCCCCCCCCGCACATACCCCTCTATGTGAACGGAGCAGTTAAGCAGCAAGAGAAGCCAGAACTGTGCTGCCAGAGTGATGGAGGGAATGTTCCGTTCTGGTTGCAGACTTCATTTAAGGAGATGTTTTACTGGTTCTGTTCTTGTTAGGAAACGTTGGGACGACGGACCTGTTGTCTGTGAACGCAGCCTGTCTTCTGTTGATCTAAGACGTTTTTATTTATCTTTGTTAGAATATAAATATGTAGTGGTAACAACATTTTATTTTCATTTGAGTTTCTATATCAGGACTAGGCTTCCCAATTACCTGGAACCAAACACGTCTTCATGGAACGAGAGATCTGTTATTGTTACTGGAAATAAAAACCAATGACCTCATTAATGTTGCAAATGACACCCGTAAAATAGGAATGTCTGTTTTTTATGTGATATTCTTTGTCATAATGCTGTTTTGTGTGCATCTTCAGGCATCCCAGTTGAGTCCAGGGTGAACATCTTCATTAACAGCTTTGGGTCCATCCAGGAGACAACTATGGTGATGCTCACATCTCTAACACGTCCAGTCCTTTTATTTGTTAATGACTTCTGCTAAATGCCATCAGAAAATAGTCTAAATCCAAACTGACAAATGGAAGGGTCAAAGTTATTTACTCTAATGAAAACATATGACACGATGTTAGCACTGGAGAAAGGCTGAACGGTAGTTGCCTTGCATTGGGATGAAGTGTGTGTGCATGGGGTTAGAGCTCTGTACAGCAGGGGAATGTTCACTAGTAAAACAAGAGTGTATATATTTATAGATGTATCTATCTTCTCTACACAGGACTACAGAATTAATATATTTCTACGTCAGAGGTGGAATGACCCCCGCCTACGACTTCCTACTGATTTTAAAAGCGACGCACTAACAGTCGACCCTAAAATGTTCCAGTGTTTGTGGAAGCCAGATCTTTTCTTTGCCAATGAAAAACATGCAAACTTTCACGACGTCACACAAGACAACATTCTTCTCTTCATCTTCAGAAATGGAGATGTCTTAATCAGCATGAGGTATGCACAGAGATATCTTCCTTTTCATTTAAATGTTTATACATGTACATGTACTCAGTTGGAAATGAAAACGACAAATAAAACTCATGCTTATATAAAAACATGCATTAAACCCCAACACACAGGTGTGTTTTGTTAGATGAGTCAGCAGTAAGTGTTTTCAGAACCTGGCGGCTTTTTTCCTGAGCCTGTTGGCATCTTGTCAGCAAAACACTCCTCTTCTGTTTTCAGCCGTTATTTTATTGTTATCTGGACGGCTAATTTGTTGGTATGCAGTGGCCACAGAAACGACCTCTCATCATGTTGTGTGAACATGTTAAAGTTCAGCTTGGTTATAATTACAGCATCACAAATATTTGCACCATCAAACGTGTTGAAGCTTCTGACATCACTTCAAACCTACACAGCCTGTTTAAGGTCACTGGCTCCACGCTAACAGTTACACAAAGGACACTAACGACACTCAGCATGTATGGATAGGCAATTAATCCTAAAGTTTAACCTTTTGTGTGTGTGTGTGTGCGTGCGTGCGTGCGTGCGTGTGTGTGTGTGTGTGTGTGTGTGTGTGTGTGTGTGTGTGTGTGTAGGCTTTCTGTGACGCTGTCTTGTCCTTTGGATCTTACTCTCTTCCCTATGGACACACAGCGCTGTAAGATGCAACTGGAGAGCTGTGAGTACAAACACACTTCTGATACTTTCATTCACACGTTTCTATAGAGGTATAAAAATAGATACTACGGTATAAAAGTTTCAGGGAGTTGAAATGAGCAGTGGTTTTACTTTTCAGAAGAGAAAACATAAACAATGCCTTTGTCTTAACTGGCACATATATATTAAAGCAAAGACTTCTTAGTATGGACTCTCAGAACACGCTGTTGGGTGGTTTGAAAACGACCTGTCAGACAGATTTCAGAGTGTGAAAGCAGGAGGCATTACCTCTAGCTTCCTTCATGTAGCCAAAGGTGTTCCTCAGGGATCTTCCATCAATCACCACTCTTCAGGGTTCAGTCATTGAGTTAGTGTCTACGTATAAATGTTTAGGACTTGTGATTGATGATTCTCTCCCCTTCAAGGCTCACATCCAGCAGCTGATAAAAAACTTAAACTCAGTTTGTTTTTCAGAATCCCGTCCTGTCTTTCATATGAAGCTAAAAACGGCTTGTTTCAGCTCCTTTTTGCCATTGCTGGATTATGGTGATGTCATTTACATGCATGCCTCCTCACATTGTCTACATGCTCTAGATACGGTCTACCATGGAGCTTTGAGGTTCATTATTAAAACGTTGACTCATCATTGTACTCTGGTGTTGGATGGTCTGCTTGGTCTCCACTGGTATGTTTTTATCTATTAAACTATTCTTGGTTTCCTTCCAACATACTTGCAGAAATACATTTCTCAAAAGACTACTGGAGACTACTGGAGGCTACTGGAGGCTACTGTATGTGTTCACATGACTTGTTCTCACTGAGTTGGGGAGAAAAGCATTTAGATCCTCTGCTCCTTCTTCATGGAATCAGCTCCAAAACCAGCTGAATTTGAAAGAACTGGTCTCAGTGAAAGAGTTTAAACGGGTATTAACCTTTTAGATACTGAGACATCTGGTGGAAATGCCATGATACATGATTTCTGCTGGTGGTTTTGCTGATTATCTTAATGTTTTTTTTGTTTCTGTCTTGTTTGGTTTTTATGATCTGGAAGTGCGTTGATCTTTGTTGCTGGTTGAGCTGCTGCCTGTCTTGGCCAGGACACTCTTGTAAATGAGATTCTTTATCTTTCCTGGTTAAATAAAGGTTACATACATGGAAGTATGAAAACATTAGCCCTGTTTTAGTCTCACTTCACTGGTTGCCTGTTCATTTAAGATTTTACTTTTAAATTCCTTTTATTTGCTTTGAAAGCCCTTCATGGCCTCGCCCCGTCATACCTCACTG
This sequence comes from Aphyosemion australe, assembly GCA_006937985.1. Taxonomy (NCBI): domain Eukaryota; kingdom Metazoa; phylum Chordata; class Actinopteri; order Cyprinodontiformes; family Nothobranchiidae; genus Aphyosemion; species Aphyosemion australe. The sequence goes on along the minus strand of SSNS01000716.1, from coordinate 103,408 downwards.
AGCTGCTACAGCCTTACCTCCAACCCACACTGGAGGCGTCAGCGGACTGCCTATGCTTCAAGTAGAATCCATTATTCTTGTTTTAAGCTGTACGATTGTTGATTTTAGTGGTTTTTAGTATTTAAGTTCACTGCTGTGCTGCTTTTAGTAGTGGTCAAGGCTGTTTCATGTTTCTATTTTAAATTGTACGAATGCTGTAATACATACATATTGTTTGTTACTTATATTAAAGGATCACTAAACTGCATTAGTGCTGCCACGATTAGTCGATGCGTCACGATGACGTCGACAAACAAAATAGTCGACAATAAATGTAATAGTCGACGCGTCGTTTATTTTATGAGCATTTTTTAACGTCGCCTGCTGCGGCACCTTCTGCTGCTTTCTGCCTTTCTGCCTGAGGCTCGTGCGCAGCAGCGGCCATCCGGGTCAGTCGCTGCTTTCTCCAGCAAATTAAGTTTGAGCGAAAATTTAGATTTTTTTTTTGCACTCTGGGCAACTGTGACTCAAATGACTCCAAAACCCGATTCATTATGGAGAGTGACTCATTCAAACTCGATTCAGTAAAAAGAATTGAGTTAACCCTCACTAGCATCAAGTTCTTATGCTTAGCAAGCATGTAGCGACAGTGGAGAGAAAAACTCCCCTTAAACAGGAAGAAACCTCCAACATTACCTGTCAGTATGAGCAGCCATCTGTCACGACTCACTGGGGGTTTGAGAAGACAGAGCAGACACACAAAAATAAACCGATGAGCTGGAGATGGAGTAAAACGTTTCCATGAATTGTCTAAAATCTGTCTAATCAGTTGCGCTCACAATGAAAATGTAAAAGATAAAATATTTTAAATAACCAAAACAATTAGGTAGGGATGGGTACCGGAACCGGTACTTTTTAAGGCACCGACCGAATTCCGTCAAACCGACCGAGTACCGATTCACGTGACAAGAAACGGTGCCTTGTTTCGGTACCTGACCTAACGAGAACTTGCGAGACAGCAATTTGCCAAAATAGACAGCAGCGCCGGTGTTATGTCGATATGTGTTCCCCCCTCGAGAAGTGTTTCACCGGTGATTGAGCGGAAAGTCGCTAGTCGCTGCAGGCAAGCTGTAAACAGAGCAAGCAGCATGGCACAGAGGAAGAGCTCTAAAGTTTGGGTCCACTTTACTAAATGGGATGGCTATCTGGGTGATGAAGAAACCAGCAACAATGATATAAGTGAGGCATCATTGTCTTAATCTGCTCCAGCAGGTAAATAAACTCTTTAACATAACATTATCTTGATATTTTAGCTCCTGTTCCGCTAATGGTGCGTTCGCTTTCTCCTCGGAACTTGGAAATTTCGACTAGGAGAAAGCGAACGCGCTATAAAGTTCGGCTTCACTTCACTAAATGCAGTGGGTGATTGGGTGATGATGAAACCAGCGACAACGATCTAAGTGAGGCATCATCATCTTAATCTGCTCCAGCAGCAAAATATAAACGTTTATGTTTAAGATAGTGTTAGCTTGATATTTTAGCTAGCATCAGCTAATGGTGCGTTCACTTCCTCCTCGGAAATTCCGACTTCCGAGTAGGAAAAATCAACTGTTTGAAAAAGAACGGCAAAATGAATGAAGATACACAGTAAATTTAGTTCACAGCAGTTTCTAATACTACAAGGACGCACAATTTGTCCAGAGGGGAAAGGAGAGGAATAGGAGCACATGGAGCTGGGTTTTAGTTTCTGCATCATTTAGAAACAGTTGTGGTTAAAGGTTTTCATATTGAAGAATTTTGTACAACACTACGATGACAAAATACAAACAGTTGTATGTTTTTTATTGTTATGTTTATCAAATATGGTTATATATTGAGACAAAATAATTTTTTTTTATTAAAAATGAGATTTAAATAATTATTAAACACTCAAAAGTATCGAAAATAGGTACCGTGAAGTACCGGTATCGATTCATAGGTACCGGGAATTGGTACCGTATCGATTCAAATGTCAAAGGTACCCATCCCTACAGTAGGGATGGGTACCGGAACCGGTACTTTTTAAGGCACCGACCGAATTCCGTCGAACCGACCGAGTACCGATTCACGTGACAAGAAACGGTGCCTTGTTTCGGTACCTGACCTAACGAGAACTTGCGAGACAGCAATTTGCCAAAATAGACAGCAGCGCCGGTGTTATGTCGATATGTGTTCCCCCCTCGAGAAGTGTTTCACCGGTGATTGAGCGGAAAGTCGCTAGTCGCTGCAGGCAAGCTGTAAACAGAGCAAGCAGCATGGCACAGAGGAAGAGCTCTAAAGTTTGGGTCCACTTTACTAAATGGGATGGCTATCTGGGTGATGAAGAAACCAGCAACAATGATATAAGTGAGGCATCATTGTCTTAATCTGCTCCAGCAGGTAAATAAACTCTTTAACATAACATTATCTTGATATTTTAGCTCCTGTTCCGCTAATGGTGCGTTCGCTTTCTCCTCGGAACTTGGAAATTCCGACTAGGAGAAAGCGAACGCGCTATAAAGTTTGGCTTCACTTCACTAAATGCAGTGGGTGATTGGGTGATGATGAAACCAGCGACAACGATCTAAGTGAGGCATCATCATCTTAATCTGCTCCAGCAGCAAAATAAACGTTTATGTTTAAGATAGTGTTAGCTTGATATTTTAGCTATCATTAACATTGCTATCAGCTAATGGTGCGTTCACTTCCTCCTCGGAAATTCCGACTTCCGAGTAGGAAAAATCAACTGTTTGAAAAAGAACGGCAAAATGAATGAAGATACACAGTAAATTTAGTTCACAGCAGTTTCTAATACTACAAGGACGCACAATTTGTCCAGAGGGGAAAGGAGAGGAATAGGAGCACATGGAGCTGGGTTTTAGTTTCTGCATCATTTAGAAACAGTTGTGGTTAAAGGTTTTCATATTGAAGAATTTTGTACAACACTACGATGACAAAATACAAACAGTTGTATGTTTTTTATTGTGATGTTTATCAAATATGGTTATATATTGAGAAAAAATAATTTTTTTTATTAAAAATGAGATTTAAATAATTATTAAACACTCAAAAGTATCGAAAATAGGTACCGTGAAGTACCGGTATCGATTCATAGGTACCGGGAATTGGTACCGTATCGATTCAAATGTCAAAGGTACCCATCCCTACAATTAGGGGATATCTGAATAAAAAATTAGACATGATTACCATCAATAACTGATTACCATAGCCCCGCCCACTGAAGCAGGAAGTTATGTTTTAAATCTGGCTGATATAATTTATCAAGATTATTTTATTAAAGAAGCCACACTCTTACACACTGCTTATATTTATTGCCTTTATAATGTCTCAGGCCACAAATAACCTTGAATAAGTTTCTATCCATAATCTGGGACTAGAGGTGTATCTATAATGTATAAATGTCATCTGAGATTAATAATGTTTTTCTTTGTGGGACTCTGGTAGTTTGTCCTAAAGTTGAAGTGGTAGCAGCCGGCTGTTTCTCCTTCTCTGATGTTATTGAGTGGAGAACCTCTCACGCCAGTGGTGTTCTGTTGCTGAATACGTGAGTGTGTGATGCAGGGGTCTCCAACACGTTGCTTGTGAGCCACCGGTAGCTCACCTGTAAGCAGCCAGCGAGCCATCCTGCCTGACTTGTAATTAACGAGGGAGGGCTTTCAATTTGACGGCAAGCCGTCCCCATTTTCTGTGATATCTAATCTAAAATCATCATTTTGTGGAAATAAAATAAAACTCTGATTATTGCACAAATCTTTCAGCAAACGTGTTCAAGTACTACTGGAAATACGCAGATTAATTGTGGGGGTTTGCAGCACAGATCCACGTTTCTGTCAACTTTGATCTCAGCGGCTGCAGCTGGAGCGGTGATGAAGACGCGCTTCTAAAGAAGACGGGGTGACGTCAGTTACAGACCTGGTTTGGGTTTCAGGAGTCTGGTGTTGAGCAGAAAAACATCCTCAGTAAAATATTCTGGGCAACAGTAAAGTCCTATCTGCAGTAAAAGCTCGTTAACACAAATGTAAATGCCATTCATTTATTAACACATGATGAACACACATTTGCAAACTTTCTGGACATCTCCTGTGATTTAGTCTCAACAAATTTCCCTCAACGGTTTCAGCTGATTGTCCCGTTTAGTAATGAAATACGATTGTGAAAGTTCTTCCTCTCTCTCTTTCTGCTCTGTGTTGCACAACCGTCAGACCCACAGATCAGCTGATCCAGAGGCAGAGAAAAAGAACAAACCTCCTACCTTATTTTAATATCGTCAACAAAAACGCAGCAAAGCATCATTTTACCTGCAGTTATTCACTAGTGAAGCAAAACTTAACTTTCATGAGCAAAAAACCCATAAAAATGATTCAATGAATCAGGAAAGCAGGAAGAAATGTTATTTCTGTTTTTATATTTTTTACTTCAGTTCAAACTATTTAGACTTTGTGTTTTCATCACATTTAGCTTGTATTTGATTTAAAATATCTTCAGCTTTATTCATTTTATGATAATTTTTGTGTTGCATTGTTTGGAAAAATAATTCTAACACAACATAATTACTTGAAAGATTTTGTATTAAATGACATTTAAAGAACATTAAATGTTCTTTAAATGTCATTCTATAGTTTTTGGAAGTATTTGTTCATTTCTGACAAAATAGCTCAACACTATGAAAAACTGACGTTGCTGCTTAGGCTCCAGGCAGGTCACAGGGTCAGGGACTGAAGAGGAACAGGTTAGTAGATTCACACAAAGTAGATTTGTGTTTCATTATCTGAAAATATCTGATTATTTTCGCTGGAGCTGGGCTCGGAGTAGACCTGCTGCTCCTCCACATCGAGAGGAGCCAGTTGAGGTGGCTCGGGCATCTGGTTAGAATGCCTCCTGGATGCCTCCCTGGTGAGGTTTTCCGGGCACGTCCAACCGGGAGGAGACCCAAAGGAAGACCCAGGACACGCTGGAGGGACTATGTCTCTCAGCTGGCCAGGGAACACCTTGGGATTCCCCCAGAGGAGCTGGCCCAAGTGGCTGGGGAGAGGGAAGTCTGGGCCTCCCTCCTTAGGCTGCTGCTCCCATGACCCGACTCTGGATAAGCGGGAGAAAATGGATGGATGAATGGATGATGGATGGATGGATGGATGGATGGATGGATGGATGGATGGATGGATGGATGGATGGATGGATGGATGGATGGATGGATGGATGGATGGATGGATGGATGGATGGATGGATTTGATTAGTTAAAAAACTAAATATGTTCAGTTTAGTTTGAGTTTAAAACAGGAATGTCACTATTTTACTTTTACTTTTTTTTTTACAATATTGATGTATTGAAATAGAGAAATCAACTTGTGAATACAATGCATATTAACATAGTAAGCATGTTCACACATAGAAAGTGTCAATGTGAATAAATCTTATGGCAGTAGCTCTTCTGTACTTTCATGGTGTAAAAGTAGCTTACGCTCTCCAAAAGGTTGGAGACCCCTGGTGTAATGAGTGGAGGACCCAGGGAAGTGTGGCGGTTAGAGTCCGACAACCGGATGGTCCAATGGTTGCTTTCGGTCCAAAACGCGTTAATAAGTGGAGGTTTTTAGACAAATGAGAGAGAACCACTTCATTTTTTATCTCTACAATATATTTGTAGTCATACTTTGTTAGAAGGTTGTTACGAGGCATGAAAAAATGTTTTAAGCTCATTTGTTTTCCAGATTTGCCATTGCAGCTTTAATGTGCTCTACTAATAACACCTGAGGTCAGCAGGGCCTTCAGAATGGAACCCCATCTCATGGCTGACAGTATCGTTACCGGTGCCTTTTGCTTTTTGTGGGTGACGTGAAAGTTTAAGCAAAACCTGCATTGGTCACATTTGTGTTGTAGCTGCAACGTTGATGTTTGTTCTTTAACAGATTAATGCAAATGTGATTGATGCAGGAACAAGAGCTTTTACAGATTATTATTACCACACAGTACTAGTCCGTGTTACGTAGGTTTGATTTTTGCTTGTTTTGCTACTGCTCCACCATTTATGCTTCTTTGTTTATTTACAAGGTGATAACCTGTTTATTTGTACATGGTAGATTAGCCACACACACACACACACACACACAGAGAGAGAGAGAGAGAGATTTTGGTCATAAATGACAACAGTGTGAATCTTTATGTTGTAGTTGGCTACACCACCAGTGACCTTGTGTTCATGTGGCAGTCAGACCCGGTGCAGATGGATGAAATTGCACTCCCACAGTTTGACATCAAACAAGAGGACATCAAATATGGAAACTGCACAAAGTACTATCAAGGAACAGGTAAGTGAGTTTTCAAGATTCAGGAACCTCATCTTGGTCGTGGTAGCTGGTGCCAGTCACCTCTTGAGTTACTCACAGTTCCCTCTGGGCCCCACTAATGTCTCCACCACAGCCATGTGTTACACATCTTAGCTGCTATGATTGCTCACAAGAGCGTCCACGCAGTACAGAGGCAGTGTTTTTGCAGGTATTGGATAGAATTGTCCAACTTCTGTGGTTCCGTCTTTTTTCAGGACTTTCCAGCCCAGGGTGACTCACAGCAGACAGGTTCTAGTTAGTTCACTTGTCCTGTGAGCTCCTTCATGTTAAATCTTTGTCTACAGCAGGTGATATGATGAGGCTTAGTGCTCTCTATGCACTCGAGGCTCTGTTTTAACGTCTGGTTCCTGTTCTGGGGGATTGCTTTGGTTGCATGATGCTTCCTTTTCCCCTATATTACCCTGCTGGCAGTGGAGAACATCAAGTTTATTGTCCTGGCTCTGTTACGGCTTCAGGCAGGTAGCCAGCGCTGCCAGACGAGGTTTGGTATGCAGCAAAATGGGCAGTGTTAAATTAACTTTTACTGCTGTAAAAACAAAACTGAAACTCTCCTCCTCGGCGTTCGCCCGTGTTTCTAACACCTTAATCCAGTGTTCTAAGTGGGCCAGTACACAACAGTTCTCAGTACCGCCACTTCTCATTTTTACTTCTCAGCGTGCCGGGACGTTTCTTTCAGGGTACGTTGAGTACCGGTAGTTTTTCTGTTTATTTATTAGTCGAAATATCAGAGATTTCTGAATAAAAATATTAGTGCTGGGTATCATTTCAAGCATGAATTTGATTCAGATTCTCAATATTTAGAATCGATTATCACGATTTGATCCGATATTGATTCTGGTCAGTGATTTTCAAACTCTTCTGTTTTTGACGTTACCTTAATTACGTGACTATGCAGTTATGCAGTATATACCTACTACTGACATTCAACAACAATTGAATGAAATACTTACAGTCTAAAGTGACTGTGAGGACCAATCCTTACCTCATTGCTTTTTGTAGAACATACCAGATCCACTCTTGTTGTCAAACTCATGTACGACTCCGTAGCCACAGATGTCCAGGTATCTGTTGTAATGCCCACTCTCTGCTGACTCAAGCTTACTTTTCATGTTTTATTTTGCTGACTGGTACATGTTTGGGATGACTTCTTCTGCAAGACACAATAGTGTAGTGCGGCTCCGCTACTTTCATTCGCCGCTCGAAGCCTTCGTTTTCAACTACAGAATACGGCGCATATCCTTGCAAATGAAGCCGGCTATCGCCTCACTTATTTTGTGAGAACGTGTAGAATTAGCTGGTAGTTGTAGCGTTTCCTTGAGTCTAATCTGTTGCGGCCTGGTGAACGGCTTGGACGCGAGATCTTAGTGATGTCGCACCATGTGGTTCTTGAGATTGGTCGTATTTCCGCAATATTTCACCTCCATTTGGCTTGACTATAGCAGCTTCTCTGATATTATCGAGCGGAGAACCTCTCACACCAGTGGTGTTCTTGCTAAATACATGAGTGTGTGATGAGCGGAGGACCCAGGGAAGTGTGGCGGTTCAGCGAGACCGACGACCGGATGGTCCGATGGTTGTTTTGGACCGAGCCGTGTTATTGGTGGAGGCTTTTAGACAAATGATAGAGAAACACTTTATTAACTATTTTCATTTCTTTTATCTCCACAATATATTTATAGCTCTACTATGTTAGAACGCTGTTAAGAGACATGAAAAAAGCTTGAAGCTAGCTTGTTTTGCTGTTGTAGCTTTAATAGTGTTTCTGTTATGTATTTATGCTCATGCAGCTGCTGTCTGAGGTTTTACATACATGCTAACAGTGAAAGGTGACTTGATGACATTGTTATAAAAACAGCTGATGCAACGAAAGCTTTACTTTGTATTCTGTGTTTTTGTCAAAACCATATGGGAAAAAACTTTAAACATTTTTAAATAACATCTGTAAATAATCACCTCTACACTACCAGTACTCACCTTGTTAGTACTGAGCTGTTATATATTACTACAAACCACCCGTCACACACACAGACTTAGGGACACTTTAGAGGCGGGGCCACCAACCTGGTGCCCCCATGAACCATTTATGGTGCCCACAGACCTTTTCTCCAAATAGTCTAAAATAAAATTTAAAAAAATATGCTGCCATTGTTTTTGATCACAAATGCATTAATATAGATTTCAAAACTATAATTTTCTTTAAATAACATTAAACTATGTTTATTATAAATCAAATTTAGTTTAACTCTGATCTATTCTACTGTAGCTCCAAGGTCACTATTATAATAACCTAGTAGCCCTTCGTGTGGCTCAATACCTATGAAGTAGCTCTCAGCTTTAGAAAGGTTGGTGACCCCTGCTTTAGAGCCTCCAGTAATCCTGACATAAATGTTTTTGTGTGTGGGAGGAAGCTGGAGTACCCAGAGAAAACCCACACATGCCTGGGGAGAACATGCAGTTCTCTACGCAGAAAGCCTGCAGTAGGGATTTGAACATGCAACCTTCTTGCATGCAACAGTTCCACCAAATGTCTACCGCTCAGCTGCTGTTTCTACATTCATTAGAAATAAAGTTTATATAATTTAGTATCTAATAAATGTGTTGAGTAACTGTCGATCTTTAGACTAATGAGTTATCACTGCTTTCTGCATGTCTGATTCCAGGATACTACACCTGTGTTGAGGTTATTTTCACATTGCGTCGCCAGGTTGGTTTCTACATGATGGGCGTCTACGCTCCAACTCTGTTAATTGTTGTTTTGTCCTGGTTGTCATTCTGGATCAATCCTGATGCTTCAGCTGCCAGAGTTCCACTGGGTGAGTTCAAATGCACCACTACAGTGTAATTCAGACAGACAGCACCTATGCACACCATCATCTGATCTTACAGACTGAAGCTAGATGTCAATAAAAAAACACAACTGCTACTTGATGCTTTCAGCAACAGCCGGCTCCTCTCTGTCTCTTGTGGTGATCATTGCAAACGCAAGACTCACCTCCTCACAGAATTTCATTGAATATAGATTATGGTGAAAGGCAGAGAGCTTAATGTGGCCCCACAAAGATAACTTGTGACTGGCTGATTTCATTGTTATCTGAGACAGGTTTGGCGTTTGCTGTTACCTGTCCCTGCAGTCAGAGAAAACAGCATTCCAGTTGTTTATTACCAAAGGAATAATAACTTTGCATGAAAACCTCAAACAGCCTCGCAGTACCGACTGAGTGGAGATAAACATGATCAACAACATGTTTCCTTATTTCTGACTTTTTATGATGTTTTTTTTAACAGAAACGTTTCAAACACATTTTATTCACCTTAGATCCCCTCTGACAGACTGATGATACATTATTATCTCCCCAAAAAGCAGCCCTCTTCTTCCCTTCTCCCTAAAAGAGAGGATTAACCATTAACTCATAAAGACTCACGTGTTCAAATTACTTTTGTTCATTTCTATTTCTCTAGGAATTTTATCAGTGCTCTCTCTGTCCAGTGAGAGCATGTCCTTGGCGTCTGAACTACCAAAGGTGTCATACGTAAAAGCCATCGATATCTGGCTGATTGCTTGTCTGCTCTTTGGGTTCTCCTCACTGGTGGAGTATGCTGTGGTGCAGGTCCGCACACACACACACACACACACACACACACACACACACACACACACACGCACACACACACGCACGCACACACACACACACACAAGCACACACGCACGCACACACACGCACACACACACGCATGCACACGCACACACACACGCATGCACACGCACACACACACGCATGCACACGCACGCACACACACACACACACAAACACCCCAGTACAAAATAGCAGCAGGTGCAGTTCAGGTCAGCTCCAGTGTTCCTAGGGGAAGGAAGGGACAGATTGGACTGGACCTTCACTTTGATGCAGTCCTCCATCCTGAGGTGGTGACAGCAGGTGAAGAGTGACAGCTGCTTTCTCTTGATTATCAGCAGAAAAGGAACTAAGCTCTTTAGAAGACTTGTTTGGAGGGGACGTTACAGTTTTTTACAGACGCTAGGACCCATTTCTCAATACTTAGGTCACGTTTGCAAAACTCTACATACACTGTGCACAACAGAAGTCTATGTGGGCTAAACTGAGGATCAATTATCATTGTTTTGGCACAAAATGCATTCAATGACTACATCTCTCAAATGTCATGAATCCTTTTCTCACTCAGACACAACAACTGCCAAAAATCATTGTACTAACAGGCCATTTTGCACGTGCTTACATACTGTTTACAAAACTGTTAAACTCATGTTCAAAACAATAACATGATGCAAAACTGAATAAGAGCAACATTCAACAGCAATATTTTATTGTAACATATTTAAAATCTAAAAATGCAGTTTAACCAGCCACAGCTGATTCTCATAGATGAACATCTGCAGGTGTTACTCTTTCAATTTCATTACAAAAGGAGACAACTGCTGAATAGGTTTGTATTGTGATGCAAACATGGACCCAGCCAGAAACAGAGAAGTGGCTGAAAGAGGAAGAAGAGAGGCTGGAGAGGGCGAGGAGTACGTATGCGTGGTGGAAGAAGAATACGAGGAAGATCAAGAGCTGTAGTCTCAGATGCGATCAGAGCTACTGTAAGTGATCATGTAGACCAGGGGTTCCCTTTTTTATTTTTCTTTACTGTAAGGACCCCCTTGCCCATGTCCAAGACAAGCCAGGACCCCCAAACCCAACTCCTTCACACATAAACACATTCCTGTAAATGTGATCATTTACAAACTTTCTACAGATGTGACAGGGTGAGCATGCCGTCACTGTATCCCGATTGATCATGCGCCTGGGCTGCTTGGCCACAGGGATATCCCTTTGGCTGACTGGTTAACGCACATGACTCTCACCCAGAGGTCTGAGGTTCAAATCCTGCCCAGGACCTTGTTTTGTCCACCTTGCCACACAGACATACACAGTTATAACTTTTATATGGAGTTCTGATTATACTGTAGGGTGTGTTATTGGGATTTTATAAATGTAATTTTTACAAATAAAATCTTGCTAACCTCACAACTTTAGTAAAGACAAAATTGTGGGGACCCCCTGTAATCTTGTGGACCCCCAGTTTGGGAACCCCTGATGTAGTACATCATGGTCTCAATGAGAGAGGCTGGTCAGAGAGTGCAGCCAAATCTGCAACGCTCTACAGTGGCATCTATTGTTAGAGTTGTCCAGCAAACCAACAGGTAACTAGTATTCTTGTATTTTGGAATTACTTAGTGCAATAAATAAATAAATAAATAAACAAACAACATAAAACATTGACAAATTCTGCATCATGTCTGATTCATTCAAGGAACATATTTTGCAGTTATAAACAGAGATGTGTCCTTGTTCAGAAAATGTAAAGCTACATGTTGTTAGTGTTTTTTAGGTCATTGTTTTGTGGGTGACAAAGTATGTTTGTCGGCTGTCAACCTTTGCTAGTGTTCTGGAAGAATTAGTTGATTTGAGACCTGATTGAAGTGTTTTGGTAGTTGTAGTGCATTTTGAATGTGAAATGAACTGCTTTGCCAAGCTGAAAGTCAGTTAGGAGAACTGTATGTAGTTTTGCAAACGTGACCTAAGTATTGAGAAATGGGTCCTAGCGTCTGTAAAAAACTGTAATTCCCTTTAGATCTCCACATGGTTCCTGCTGTATTTGTCCATCCATCCATCCATCCATTTTCTTCCGCTTATCCGGAGTCGGGTCGCGGGGGCAGCAGCCTAAGGAGGGAGGCCCAGACTTCCCTCTCCCCAGCCACTTGGGCCAGCTCCTCCGGGGGAATCCCAAGGCGTTCCCTGGCCAGCTGAGAGACATAGTCCCTCCAGCGTGTCCTGGGTCTTCCTTTGGGTCTCCTCCTGGTCAGACGTGCCCAGAAAACCTCACCAGGGAGGCGTCCAGGAGCCATCCTAACCAGATGCCCGAGCCACCTCAACTGGCTCCTCTCGATGTGGAGGAGCAGCGGGTCTACTCTGAGCCCCTCCCGGATGACCGAGCTTCTCACCCTATCTCTAAGGGAGAGCCCAGCCACCCTGCGGAGAAAACTCATTTCAGCCGCAATCTCGTTCTTTCGGTCACTACCCAAAGCTCGTGACCATAGGTGAGGGTAGGAACGTAGATCGACCGGTCTTTCGGCGAAGCTCTCTCTTCACCACGACAGACCGGTACAACGCCCCCATCACTGCAGACGCAGCACCAATCCACCTATTGATCTCATGCTCCACCCTTCCCTCACTCGTGAACAAGACCCCAAGATACTTGAACTCCTCCACTTGGGGCAGGACCTCGCCCCTGACCTGGAGAAGACATTCTACCCTTTTCCGACTCAAGACCATGGTCTCGGATTTAGAGGAGCTGATTTTCATCCCAGCTGCTTCACACTCGGCTGTGAACTGCTCCAGCGAAAGCTGGATCTGATGAAGCCAACAGGACCACATCATCTGCAAAAAGCAGAGACCTGATCCTTAGGCCACCAAAATGGATCCCCTCACCACCTTGGCTGCTCCTAGAAATCCTGTCCATAAAAGTTATGAACAGAATTGGTGACAAAGGGCAGCCTTGGCGGAGTCCAACTCTCACCGGAAACGAGCCCGACTTACTGACGGCAATGTGGACCAAGCTCTGACACTGGTTGTACAGGGACCTAACAGCCCGTATCAAGGGGCCTGGTACCCCATACTCCCAGAGTACCCCCCACAGGGCCCCCCGAGGGACGCGGTCGAACGCCTTCTCCAATCCACAAAACACATGTAGATTGGTTGGACAAACTCCCATGCACCCACCAGGACCCCCCCAAGGGTATAGAGCTGGTCCAGTGTTCCACGGCCAGGACAAAAACCACATTGCTCCTCCTGGATCCGAGGTTTGACTATTCGACGGACCCTCCCCTCCAGACCCCCTGAATAGACCTTACCAGGGAGGCTCAGGAGTGTGATCCCCCTGTAGTTGGAACACACCCTGCGGTCCCCCTTTTTAAATAGGGGGACCACCACCCCGGTCTGCCAGTCCAGTGGAACTGCCCCCGATATCCACGCGATATTGCAGAGCCGCGTCAACCAACACAGCCCCACAACACCCAGAGCCTTAAGGAAATCCAGGCAGATCTCATCCACCCCCGGAGCCTTTCCACTGAGGAGTTTTTTGACCACCTCAGTGACCTCGGCTCCAGAGATTGGAGAGCCCAAACCAAAGTCCCCAGACTCTGCTTCCACACTAGAAGACGTGCCGGTGGGATTGAGGAGGTCTTCGAAGTACTTGGACCACCGATTCACAACATCCCGAGTTGAGGTCAGCAGCACACCCTCCCCACTGTAAACAGTGTTGGTAGTGCACTGCTTTCCTCTCCTGAGGCGCCGGATGGTGGACCAGAATCTCTTCAAAGCTGTACAGAAGTCTTGTTCCATGGTCTCACCGAACTCCTCCCATGCCCGGGTTTTTGCCTCCGCGACCACCCGAGCCGCATTCCGCTTGGACTGCCGGTACCTATCAGCTGCCTCCAGAGTCCCACAGGCCAAAAAGACCTGGTAGGACTCTTTCTTCAGCTTGACAGCATCCCTAACCGCCGGTGTCCACCAGCAGGTTCGGGGATTGCCGTCACGACAGGCACCGACCACACTGCAGCCACAGCTGCGGTCAGCCGCCTCAACAATGGAGTCATGGAACATGGTCCATTCGGACTCAATGTCCCCCGCGTCCCCCGGGACACGTTCGAAGTTCTGTCGGAGGTGGGAATTGAAGCTCCTTCTGACAGGAGACTCTGCCAGACGTTCCCAGCAGACCCTCACAACACGTTTGGGTCTGCCAGGTCTGACCGGCATCTTCCCCCACCATCGAAGCCAACTTTACACCAGGTAGTGGTCAGTTGACAGCTCCGCCCCTCTCTTCACCCGAGTGTCCAAGACATGCAGCCGCAGATCAGATGAAACGACAACAAAATCGATCATCGACCTGCGGACTAAGGTATCCTGGTGCCAAGAGCACATATGGACACCTTTATGCTTGAACATGGTGTTCGTTATGGACAATCCATGACGAGCACAGACGTCCAATAATAGAACACCACTCGGATTCAGATCAGGGGGGCCGTTCTTCCCAACCACACCTCTCCAGGTCTTACTGTCATTGCCCACGTGAGCATTGAAGTTTCCCAGGAGAACGAGGGAATCACCCGAGGGAGTCACCTGAGGGAGCGCTCTCCAGTACCCCCTCCAGGGACTCCAAAATGGGTGGGTAGTCTGAGCTGCAGTTTGGTGCATAAGCACAAACCACAGTCAGGACCCGTCCCCCCACACGGAAGGGACAGGGAGGCTACCCTCTCGTTCACCGGGGTAAACCCCAACGTACAGGCACCAAGATGGGGGGCAATAAGTATGCCCACCCCTGCTCGACGCCTCTCAGTGGGAGCAATTCCAGAGTGGTAGAGAGTCCAACCCCTCTCGAGGAAACTGGTTCCAGAGCCAGAGCCATGCGTTGAGGTGAGTCCAACTATATCTAGTCGGAACCTCTCAACCTCACACACCAACTCTGGCTCTTTCCCCACCAGAGAGGTGACATTCCACGTACCAAGAGCTAGCTTCTGTAGCCGAGGATCAGACCGCCAAGGTCCCTGCCTTCGGCTACCACCCTTTACACACTGCACCCAACCCCTTTGGCCCCTCCCACGAGTGATGAGCCCATGGGAAGGGGGACCCACGTCTCCTCTTCGGGCTGTGCCCAGCCGGGCTCCATGGGTAAAAGCCCAGCCACCAGGCGCTCGCCAGCGTGCCCCAACTCCAGTCCTGGCTCCAGAGAAGGGCCCCGGTGACCCACGTCCGGGCGAGGGAACACTGCATCCATCCATTGAACTCATCATAAGGGGTCTTTGGGCTGCGCTTTGTCTGATCCCTCACCTAGGACCTGTTTGCCATGGGTGACCCTACCAGAGGCATAAAGCCTCAGACAACTTAGCTCCTAGGATCACTGGAACACTCAAACCCCTCCACCACAGTAAGGTGGCAGCCCAGGCAGATATACTGCTGTATTTGTCCCTTGGCCAAATCGGACCCTCACCTCATGCCTGGCAGCTCTCTTGCTGTACCCACCATTAAGCACTCTGTACCCCATACACTTTGCTTTCATTTATGCAGTTTTCTCACTTTAAAGGTTTTGTTCCATGAGAAATCATGTTGTTCTTTTTAAAGTGTGACTTTGAGTTGCATATGCATGCTGAACGTGAACATTAGGTGTGAATTACAGGATGTTCACTGCTGAAATCCACATACGTTGTCTTCGCCTAGCTAACCCTTATGTGTGCTGTGTAGGTGATGCTGAACAGCCCCAAGCTGATCGAAGAGGAGAAAGCCAAAATGGCCCAAAAGAAAAAGGCTTTGAGTGAAAATGAGGCAAAGAAGCCATCAAATAAATCTAACAATACGGTGAACGGGACGGGTGGAACACCTTTACACGTCAACACTCTACAGGTGCCTGCAGCTTGCTGACATTTCATTTATGTCAGTTGTGAGTCGTTTGGTGAAAGTAATATTTCAAATGTGACTTTTTTACTTTTTACTAGGGATGTCCAATACTATTGGCAGATACTGGCATCAGAAAATGTTATCAGAAATGATCTGTGTCAGATTTTCCTCTTCTAATGACTTTTCCATACCATGCTCAAAATGCCAAAATATGACAGATCCGAGGTTTATTTTTGTTTGTTTGGCACAACTTTCTTTACTTAGTTTTAATTTAATTGTTTTTACATTTTTAACATCTTAGTGGTTTTATATATATTTCTGTACTATATTTATTTTGTTCTATTTTATCTTCATTGTTGTAAAGTGGGTGTCGTGAAAGGCACTTTTAAATAAAATGTATTAATATTCTCATTGTTATTAATATTATTATTATTTTATTATCATTATTATTATTATTATTATAGTTATTGTTACTATTATCATTATTATTATTGTTATTAATATTGTTTTTGTTATTATTATTATAAGTCCAGAGATTTTGGTCTCTAGATTTTTATTGAGTTACCTGGAACGTGACAGGCTGTGCAGTAACTCAACCCTCTGAATTCACTCAGTCTTTGTCTTTGCAGGTGGTTGAAAATCGCTGTAAGAAGGTTTGCACCTCCAAGTCAGACCTTCGTTCCAATGACTTCAGCATTGTGGGATCTCTACCTCGAGACTTTGAACTCTCCAACTTTGACTGTTATGGTAAACCAGTTGAAGTTTCAGGAGCCCTTAAATCCCAGAACAAAGTCAACAAGAAGCCTCCACCAGCAAAACCTGTCATTCCTGCTGCTGCTAAACGCGTCGACCTCTATGCAAGAGCCCTCTTCCCCTTCTCATTCCTATTCTTTAATGTTGTTTACTGGTCCGTCTACCTGTGACGGGAACACAGCAAGTCTACAGCAAATATGAAGGTGTTTGAATGAAGACTGTACTGAAAATGCAATCAGCTGTCAAATTAGAATGCAGAATATCCTCCTGAACTAATGCTAATGTTGCTGACCACCAGAGTGTGAAAGGCTGGTGTGTTCTCCAGCAGAGTAAGACCCTGCTAATGTTTGTTTGGCTCTCTTTTCTTTGCCCATCAGTTAAATAGAGACTGCATGTGCATTAAGGGCATTGTGCTTTATGTAATATCAACCCTGCAACAATGATACCAGCGCTGAAACGTGTTAAATGTACAGGTACCTCTAATGGCTGAAGCTGTTGACTAGATAAGAAATTAAAATCCACAAGATGTAGATTTATTTAAAGAATACGATTGCCTATCACTTATTTCTGTTTATTGTTATTAGAATACACACACGTGTGTGTGTGTGCGTGTGTGTGTGTGTGTGTACATCAAATCACTGACAATAAGCTCCTCATGCAGGATCCTGTCTGCTGGAGGTCATCCCTCCAGCAGGTTCTGGGGCGACTCGGGTCTCCTTGGTGGTCAGGAGTCTTAACCAGAGGTCACGCTGACCTGGATGATGGAGCTCCTCACCTTTTACAGGTCCATGCAAACATTGTTTTGCTAAAGTGACAGTGGTGTAAAGAATTCACAAAATTCACTGGGATTAACCTTGAAATGCTAAATTAAAGCACGGTCACATTCACACCCCCGATTAGCAGACTGGAAGGGCTGCATCAGTAGCTACGTTTACATGGGCACAAGTAATCAGATTGAACACCCTATCGGATCAAAAATTCGTCATGTAAACATGTCAATTGGAATATTCTGATCCGATTCGGCCTGATCCGAATGAAATTTCATTCGGATTGAGAGAGGTGGTTTTGTCCGATTGTCAATCCGATTGGCGTCCATGTACACAGCCATTCGGATCATCGGGGTAAAATAATGCCCACTGCGCATGTGTGCAACTGCAGCGTGCCGTCTTTCTGCCTCTGCGCATGCTCAGGACAGATCGAAAACATGGCGGGTGGTAAACAGAAGTGGTCTGTTGCCGACGCCATTTTTTACTGGAAATACTATACGGGAGCTCAATATCACTGAACGTCTCGATGGCCGAACGGCTAAAAATGCAGAGTTATAGACTCAAGTGCATCTAAAGATGCAGGAAGCAGGAATTCACCGAAGCTAGAGAATAATCAAATAAAATGCAAGGGAAAAGACGTGCAGACGAGATGACGTTTGTTTACAGTTTCTCTTCCGGGAAAGACAATTCTGCACATGTGCAAGCTATGGCACATGCATCGCGGCATGATCGGATCATTCCAGTTAGTGTCCATGTAAACAGAGGTTTGGAATTTCTGATCAACCAAGATTTGAATCGGATTGGGGAAATTTGGCGCATGTAAACGTAGCTACTGTCTCACCCATGGACACTTTGACATGCGGTGGGAACGCCAGAATAAAACCACTGTCCGCTGAGCTACAGCTGCCCCACAACACTGAAGACAAGATCTTTGAAATATTCAACATGCCTCACTTTGTGTATGTGTGTCTGACGGTTTCATGAGACTGCTCAATGCCCCTTAAAATACACAATCCTCCCATGTCGCTGCGTACCATTGAATCAGTGTGAGATGGGCTTTTTCTCGTATTTCTGAGTTGTTTGGATGCAGCAACGTCACAATCTCCGCATTTTGTATGAAAACACAGATGTTTTACTGATTTATTGGGGTCTAAATGGCTATTGGGATAAAACTTCAGGATCTGAGCCAGTCAGACACAGAAAAGGAAGTCGGCTGCTAGAAACGTTCCCAGACCCTTTTGTTCTCAAACCTATCGTTCTGATGCCCTGTCCTTTTCAGGCCAGCCATAGAGGCCCATTTTGGTTTTTGGGGTTGAAGCTCATGTAGAAAAAGATCAATTACAAAAGAAAAGACATCAAAATATTGCAATTTTGAAAAGAGATTCATTTGTAATCAAGAAAAAAAATAAAATGGTAAATGGCCTGTATTTGTATAGCGCCTTCTTAGTGTTCTACAATCCCCCAAGGCGCTTCACAACACAATCAGTCATCCACCCATTCACACTCACATTCACATTCACACACTGGTGGGGATGAGCTACGATGTAGCTGCAGCTGCCCTGGGGCGCACTGACGGAGGCGAGGCTGCCGAGCACTGGCGCCACCAGTCCCTCCGACCACCACCAGCAGGCAAGGCGGGTTAAGTGTCTTGCCCAAGGACACACAGCAGCATTCTCTGGCCGGAGCCGGGATCGAACCTGCAACCTTCCGATTACTGGACAACCCGCTCTACCTCCTGAGCTACTGCTGCCCAAGGCAGTGAAGAAGACATTTGAGGAAAAAGCAGACGAGGTTAGTGAGTTATCTTGTAACTGTTGATGTTGGGCTTCTCCATCTTCTGGAACGTGTCTCCCCCTTGTGGGAATTTGGTCAAGTTGCAACAAAAGCAAAAAAATAATATACAAGCTGACAAAACTAAATTTGGTAAAACTGGTACTGATGTAATGCCTTCTAGAGTCTTACAACCGCCCAAGGCCCTTTACAACACAAGTGTTTCACCCAAGCACACACTAGTGGTGATGAGCCACAATACACAGCAGACCTGGGGCACACTGCCAACGGTGGAGCTGCCGTACGCATCAGGCACCGCCGGTCCCTCCGACTACCACCAGCAGAGCAGGCAAGGAGGGTCAAGTGTCTTGCCCAAGGACACAACGACGGACAAGAACGGAGCCTGGGTTGCAACCGACAACCCACTGATTACTGATTAACCCCTGAGCCACGTCACCCCAGTTCTAGTTCCTGGGTCTCTGGCTGCTAGAAGGAAACTAAAAAGAAAGCCATGAAATAACTGATCAGGAATATTTATGAGTCTAATAGCAGACAAATGGAGGACCGTCTGAAAACACAACCTGTTATCAGTCAGTCTGGGATTAAAGCAAGCAGATGGATGGCTCTAAAGGGATGACTTCTTGTTATGTTCTTCCTGTGTGTATTTTTTATCTCCATTGGTTTTTCTTGCTTTAACACAGTGTTACGATGTTTTATTTACCTTAAATCACTGACGGTTTCGGCGATTCACTGTCGCCATCTTCAGAGTGAAATCTAATGGGATGAATTGAATAGATCGCTGATTCTATAGACAAGTGGAGGTATGCTGTAAAATCATCATTTGATAAAGTAGAACATACAATATTAACCTCAAAGATGGTATCGGGGGTGTCGTTCTAAATTGGGTCAGAGGTTTAAACAACAGAAGTAAATGAGTGCAGATAAACGACACAAAGCCAGCATGGCTTCCCCTGTGGAGTACCACAGGGGTCAGTGAAGGGTCCCCAGCTTTACAGTAACAGTAAAAAGATAAAACAAGCATGTAAAATAATAAAACATCACTAAAAATACAAAAAAGCAGCATAAAACAGAGATAAAAGCACAATAAAACTAACTAAAAGAGGAAAATGCCAAGTTATAAAGGTAGGTTTTCAGCCTTGTTTTATAAACCGCCACAGAGGTGGAAGCCCTTATGCAGAGGGGAAGCTCATGCCAGAGCTTTGGGCCTGCAACCACAAAAGCCCTGTCCCCACGCGTCTTCAAATGTGATCCTGGGACTGAGAGCAGCAGGAGGCCCTCTGAGCGGAGCGCCCTAGCTGGGGTGTATGGCTGATGAGATGGCATCAGTCCAGTCAATGTTTTAAAAACCAATAAAAGGATCTTAAAACGAATTCGAACGGCAACGGGCAGCCAGTGTAAGGCTGCCAGGATTGGGGTGATGTGATCATATTTCCGCTTGCCCTCCAAAAATCTGGCAGCAGCGTTTTGCACAATTTGCAACCTGTTTAGAGTGCCCTGCATGGCTAACACCAAACAACACTGCGTTACAGTAGTCCAGGCATACAGTGACAAATACATGAACTAGAGTCTCAAGGTCACGTGTCAATAATGGTTTTACCTTAGCCAGGCGACGTAAGTGATGAAAGGAGGACGAAACCACTCCATTGATGTGGGATTGTGTAGGGTATCCTTATGTCTACTAGGTTCAAACAATACTGCCTCAGTCTTCTGCTCATTCAGGCACATGAAGTTTGCAGATATCCACGTCTAAACCTCAGCCAAACAGTCCATAAGGTTGTTGATGGAGTGGTTACCTGACTTGTCCAGGGGCAAGTAAAGCTGGCAATCATCAGCATAGAGGTGAAAATTGATGCCAAACCTACGAAAAATATCACCTCCAGGACCAGGATTGGGCACCTCTGTTTTAGAGCATTGAAATGTTTTATTTTCAGATGATGTTGATGTTTTTGACTCTGGGAGTATTTGCAGGAACCTTTGGATTTGGTTACAGCAGCAATGACTAAACTTCAATTATGGTTTGGCTTAAAAAAGATATTATTAACTCTAAATATAACAGACATAATGCTGTTTGGAAATCATGAATTGAAAACACAAGTGACTGTAACATTAATTAACATCAATACAAAAAAAGTGAATGAAAACGTATTTCTAGGGGTAATCCTTGATTATAAACTTTGCTGAAACCTCACATAAAACATGTTAAAGGAACGCTTGGCAGTTTTGGCTTGCTTTTAGCACCCCCTAGTGTTCGTTAGTGAACACTTAATCTAACAGCTGAAACGTCTCCTCAGCCTTCATTAGTGTCTACAGGAGCGGTTCATCACTAAATCAAACAAATCAGCTGTGTTCATGATCTAAAACATGCAGGAAACATGCTGGAAGCAGACTGCAGCACCAGGGACCAAAACCAAAGTGTGGTATTCTGGCCCCAGAGGGCGGTGGGGGTCTGAGTGACATTTCATTAACCCTGTAAAGGGTCATTTTAGCACATACTGGCTCAAGAACATGATTTAAACATATGAAAAGTTGCATAGTGTGACTTTAAAGCATCAAAATGTTGGGAAAGGCAAAAAGAGTCACTAAAACTTTATTGTTCACCTCTGATGCTAACACCATCTGGTTTTTGTTGACTGGAATTTAAATGTATTTATTTGATTTTTGTGGGAATTCAATTTCTTATTTATTTTTTTATTTTAAACAAACACACATAGAACTAAATAAATAACGTCCATCAAACGTTTATTTTAACAATGCCTGTAATTCTTGACATAAAGCACCTGAGATAGTTGAAACACGTGAAGGCTAGTATCTTTTTACTGTTTTAGGTTTGTTTTAATGTCTTTTGGCAGTGATGCGCTTCACGTGGCAGGGTTGGTGTAATAAAACAGCTTTTCTCCATTCCACTGCTTTATGACCACATCTCAGGATCACTGATGACGGTCGCGCGCTCTCGCCTCCTCTCGTGCCATTTGAGGCGCGCTCCCGCGACTCCTACGCGCGTCCCCGCAGCAGGAGTGAGCATCTGCAGTGCTGGAGACGTTTATCAGCAGACCCGGAGCGTCTCCGTGAGCTCGGTTCGTCTGTGATGGAGGTGTCCCGGTAGGTCCGGTCCAGACTGATGTGGCGTCTCGTCAGGACCCCGAGCTCCATGATGAAAGTCCTCCTCGTGCTCACGGTCTTATTAGGAGAAGGATTTGGCGGATCTCCGAGCGTCCAGATCGGTATGACCCTCATTCTCTCATCGCTCTCGTTCTCCTGTTTTATTTAATTGTGTCCACCGTCCCCCTCCGTCCTCAGGGCCTCTCAGCCCTGTGAGGATGATGCTAAGGAGGAGGGGGGGGGGGGGGGGGGGGGGGGGGGGGGGGGGGGGGGGGGGGGGGGGGGGGGAGGAGGAGGAGGGGGAGGAGGAGGAGGAGGAGGAGGAGAGGCCTTGGACCGCTGCAGTGTTCGGTTTATCAACACGCTCCTCTTTAGGGTATAATAACGCAGCATTTTCACGTCGGATTTATGTTCAGAGAAAAGACACCAGGTGACATTTGAGTCAATTCAAATATTACATTTAACAGATGGAATTTGTTGTGATCTCACGTTTACTGGTGCCGATTTATAATGGTGGTGAATTCAAACCATCGAACCTCTTATTCTGATGTCAGAAAACCAAAGACAGCTTTTATTTATGGGTGGATAGAAAACTCGAGAAAACATATCAAGAAATCTATATAGGCTATGTCTGTCTGTCTGTCTATCTATCTGATACATATATCTAAATAAATATACATATCTATATCTATATCTGTCTGTATATATATATATATATATATAGACAGATGGTATATATATATATATATCTATACATAGATAGATATAGATATGTACAGTATATATATATATATATATATAAAGAGAGAGAGAGAGAGAGAGAGAGAGAGAGAGAGAGAGAGAGAGAGATAGATAGACAGACAGACAGACAGACAGACAGACAGACAGACAGACAGACAGATAGATAGATAGATAGATAGATAGATAGATATGTACAGTATATATATATATATATATATACATATATACTGTACATATCTATATCTATCTATCTAAATGTACAGTGTATATATATCTATATATATAGATATAGATATCTATACATATAGATCTATATTGATATAGATATATACTGCTCAAAAATAAAGGGAACACAAAAATAAGACATCCTAGATCTGAATGAATGAAATATTCTTATTAAATACTTTGTTCTTTACATAGTTGAATGTGCTGACAACAAAATCACTCAAAAATCATCAATGGAAATCAGATTTATTAACCCATGGAGGTCTGGATTTGGAGTCACACTCAAAACTAAAGTGGACAAACACACTACAGGCTGATCCAACTTTGATGTAATGTCCTTAAAACAAGTCAGAATGAGGCTCAGTAGTGGGTGTGGCCTCCACGTGTCTGTATGACCTCCATACAATGCCTGGCCATGCTCCTGATGAGGTGGTGGATGGTCTCCTGAAGGATCTCTTCCCAGACCTGAACTAAAGCATCCACCAACTCCTGGACAGTCTGTGGTGCAACGTGGCGTTGGTGGATGGAGGAGACGTGATGTCCCAGATGTGCTCAGCTGGATTCAGGTCTGGGGAATGGGCGGGCCAGTCCATAGCATCAATGCCTTCATCTTGCAGGAACTGCTGACACACTCTAGCCACATGAGGTCTAGCGTTGTCTTGCATTAGGAGGAACCCAGGGCCAACCATAGGGATGGGTACCTTTGGCATTTGAATAGATACGGTACCAATTCTCAGTACCTAGGAATCAATACCAGTACTTAACGGTACCAATTATCGATACTTTTGAGTGTTTAATAATTAATTCAATCATTTTTTCCTCAATATATAACTATATTTGATAAATGTCACGATAAATTACAACTGTTTGTATTTTATCATCGTAGTGTTGTTCAAAATTCTTCAAAATGAAAACCTTTAACCACAACTGTTTCTAAATGATGCAGAAACTAAAGCCCAGCTCCATGTGCTCCTGTTGCTCTTCTATGCCCTCTGGAATAACTATGATGAGGAGACCATGTATTATAAACTACAAATGAAACTAAAACAAACTTCGATACCATACAACTGTTTGTATTTTAATTTTGTGGTTTTTCACAAACTAAAGCCCAGCTCCATGTACTCCTGTTCCTCTCTTTTCCCCTCTGGACAAATTGTGTGATGGTGGGTCCTTGTAGTATTACAAACTGCAAATGAAAATGAAGCAAACATCTTTGCTGTGAACTAAATTTACTGTGTATCTTCATTCCTTTTGCCGTTCTTTTTGAAACAGTTGATTTTTTCTACTTGGTAGTCGGAATTTCCGAGTTCCGAGGAGAAAGCGAACGCATTTACGTATTTAGTGAAGTGGACCCAAACTTTAGAGCGCTTCCTCTCTGCCACGCTGCTTGCTCTGTTTACAGCCCACCCTCAGCTACTGACGACATTACGCTCTTGCGCTGCTGTCTATCTTGACAAATTGCTGTCTCGCAAGTTCTCGTTACAAAGGACAGGTACCGAAACAAGGCACCATTTCATATCACATGAACCGGTACTTGGTCAGTACCACAAAATTCAGTCTGTGCCTTAAAAACTACCGAATTTGGTACCCATCCCTAGCCAACCACACCAGCATATGGTCTTACAAGGGATCTGAGGATCTCATCTCAGTACCTAATGGCAGTCAGGCTACCTCTGGTGAGTACATGGAGGGCTGTGCGCCCCCCCCCACACCATTACTGACCCACTGCCAAACCGGTCATGCTGGAGGATGTTGCAGGCAGCAGACCGTTCTCCACGACGTCTCCAGACTCCATCACATCTGTCATGTGCTCAGTGTGAACCTGCTTTCATCTGTGAAGAGCACAGGGCGCCAGTGGTGAATTTGCTAATCTTGGTGTTCTCTGGCAAATGCCAAACATCCTGCACGGTGTTGGGCTGTAAGCACACCCCCCACCTGTGGACGTCGGGCCTTCATACCACCCTCATGGAGTCTGTTTCTGACCGTTTGAGCAGACACATGCACATTTGTGGCCCACTGGAGGTGATGTTGCAGGGCTCTGGCAGTGCTCCTCCTGTTCCTCCTTGCACAAAGGCAGAGGTAGTGGTCCTGCTGCTGGGTTGTTACCCTCCTACGGCCTCTTCCACGTCTCCTGATGTACTGGCCTGTCTCCTGGTAGCGCCTCCATGCTCTGGACACTAACGCTGACAGACACAGCAAACCTTCTTGCCACATCTCGCATTGATGTGCCATCCTGGATGAGCTGCACTACCTGAGCCACTTGTGTGAGTTGTAGACTCCGTCTCATTCTACCACTAGAGTGAAAGCACCACCAGCATTCAACAGTGACCAAAACATCAGCCAGAAAGCAGAGGAACTGAGAATTGATAGAAACAGCAGCGTGAAAAGAAGGTAGAAGGAACAGGAGGTCAGACCAAAGCCAGCCTGAACAGGTGAGTTTTAAAGGAGACCACTGAGTCCACTGATCTCAGGCTCAGGGGGAGAGAGTTCCAGAGTCTGATGGCCACAGCAGCAAATGATCTGTCACCTTTGGTCTTTAGCCTGGTGTGCTGCACAACCAGTAGGCTTTGATCACTGGACCTCAGGGACCTGCTGGGGGTGTAGGGACTGAGAAGATCACCAATGTATGATGGTGCTTGTCCATGTAAGGCCCTAAAAACCAGAACCAGGATCTTGAAATGAACCCTGAAGTTAACCAGCAGCCAGTGAAGCTGGAAGAGGAGCGGGGTGACGTGGGTGTGTTTGGAGGACTTGGTCAGCAGCCTAGAACAGGCATTATGGACCACCTGTAGACGGTTCAGGGAGGTTCTGCTCAGACAAGTGAAAAGCCAGTTGCAGTAGTCTAAGAGTGAAGAGATGAAGGTGTGGAGAACAATCTCCAGTTCAGAGCGGGACAGAATGGGACTCAGCTTAGCAATGTTCCTGAGATAGAAGAGCGAACAAGAGAATTGACATGAGGAATCCAGGGTGAGAGCTGGGTCAAAGGTCACACCAAGAAGCCATCCAGGTTTTAATAGAGTCTAAGCAGGTGTGCAACAGCTGTAGCTTAGACATATCATGGGGCTTAAAGAAGATGTACAGTTGAATGTAATCTGAGTAAAGATGGTAGGAGATTCCTTTGAAGAAGCTCAGCATGTGCTGGAGAGGGAGCAGATAAAGGAGGAACAGTAGAGGGCCCAGCACAGAGCCTTGTGGGACACCATGGGTGAGGGAGGTGGAGGAGGACTGAAACTTGGAGACGACCACAGAGAAGGAACACTCAGACAGATAAGAGGAGAACCACTCCAGAGCAGTTTCTGAAAGGCCTACCCAGTCTCTCAGCCTATTCAGTAGCAGTCAGGTCCAGCAGAACCAACACAGAACAGTCCCCTGCATCACTGCGAGTCAGAAGGTCATTAGAGACCCTGAGAAGAGCTGTTTCAGTAGATTGAGCTCTATGGAAACCTGACTGGAAACTATCATAGATGTTATGTTCATCAAGAGCAGCTGTGAGATGTTTAGCCACAACCTTTTCCAAGATCTTGGAGATGAACGGAAGTTTGGAGAAGCTGCTATGGAGAAGATGGATCAAGATTGGGTTTTTAAGAAGCGGGTAGATTACAGCGTTCTTAAAATAAATAAAAAACAAAAGCATGTATTCAGTCTTTGCTGGTTTATGGTCATAATCTGTGTTGTAGTAAAAAAAAAATCCACTTGGTTCGTGTAATCCATTTTCTCAATGTCACACTGACCTGATTCCTGATCTTTTTTGGCTTTTTTTGCCTCCTGGAGTCTGTTTAGAAATCTCCCACGCCAAATTCCCTCAATTTCCAGTTTATGGTGTTTCCTTTCCTGTGATTGGTTAATACAAAATCTAGCCATGTAAATTCAACAACAAACGACTCTTTTGGCTCAGAGGTTTTCAAGGATATCACTCAAATAGTCCAATGGGTTCGTGAGAAACTCTCCTGCGTAACGTAAACCCGCGCTTTGTGCATAAACGTCTACCTGGAACACTGACTTGGTTTTTGGAAAGAGGAGTGTTTTCAGATAGTTTGATTGTATTTTTGAGATTTTGGATTAACAATGTCTGGCAAAAACAAGATGTTTTTAATTAATTAAATATTTTTTGTCTCTGTATGGTGCGTTCCAGTTGTCCTCTGAACTCGGAATTTCCGACCAGGAAATTACGTAACGAGCTTGTTTTATGTTCTAGATTCCAACTTGGAAAAACCACATAGAACCAGAAAAAAAACATTAAAAAAATCAAAATGAATGCCTTCTCCTGGTCAGGGACGAGGTCCTGCCTCAAGTGGAGGAGTTTAAGTATCTCGGGGTCTTGTTCACGAGTGAAGGAAAGGTGGAGCGTGAGATCGATAGGTGGATTGGGGCTGCGTCTGCAGTGATGGGGGTGTTGTACCGGTCTGTCGTGGTGAAGAGAGAGCTGAGCCAGTCGATCTACATTCCTACCCTCACCTATGGTCACGAGCTTTGTGTAGTGACCAAAAGAATGAGATCGCAGATACAAGCAGCCAAAATGTATTTTCTTCGCAGGGTGGCTGGGCTCTCCCTTAGAAATAGGGTGAGAAGCTCGGTCATCCAGGAGGGGCTCGGAGTAGACCCGCTGCTCCTCCACATTGAGAGGAGCCAGTTGAGGTGGCTCGGGCATCTGATTAGGATGCCTCCTGGACGCCTCCCTGGTGAGGTTTTCCGGGCACGTCCAACCGGGAGGAGACCCAAAGGAAGACCCAGGACACACTGGAGGGATTATGTCTCTTGCCTGGCCAGGCAACGCCTTGGGATTCACCTGGATGAGCTGGCTCAATTGAATGGGGAGAGGGAAGTCTGGATCTCTCTGCTTAGGCTGCTGCCCCCGCGACCCGACTCTGTATAAGCAGAAGAGAATGGATGGATGTGATAGTTCATGTTATTTTTACAGGTATATATTTAAACATGTCTAATTTTGGATCAAGACGCTCAGCTCACAAACTGCAGTTGGTCTGAATGATAGTCCGTCTGGAAGCCTCCGTACCACTCGCAGTGTGAAACAGGCTTTAGGGTCTACTGGAAAATGTTAATGTGGCCTTTTAGCAGCAGTAGCTTAGGAGGGAGAGCAGGTTGTCCCGTTATCGGAAGGTTGTAGGATTTATCCCAGCTCCTGGCAGAGAATTCTGCTGTTGTGTCCTTGGGCAAGACACTTAACCCACCTTGCCTGGTGGTGGTGGTCAGAGGGACCGGTGGCGCCAGTGCTCGGCAGCCTCGCCTCTGTCGGTGCGCCCCAGGGCAGCTGTAGCTACATGTAGCTCATCACCACCAGTGTGTGAATGTGTGTGTGAATGGATGAATGATACACTGTAGTGTAAAGAGCTTTGGAGTCCTCTGACTCTGAAAGGCGCTGTACAAGTGCGGGTCATTTATCATTTTAAGATCCTTTTGACTTTGGGGCCCGTTTTATAAAAAACAGTTTCAGAGCTCCCAGTTTAATGTTGATGTAAGGCCAAAACGTTGACTAAACCTTTGCATTTTCATAAAACAACATTCTTTTTGAACTTGTCAAACATAGAAGACAGTTTTTTAGCATTGCTGTAGGGATCTATAGTTTCCACTTCCCTGCTCAGAGCTAATAACTATAACCTCATTCTGCCAGCTCTATCACAACTGCTATAGCTGAGCTGAGCTCAAAATGCTCCTTTTTCTTGCTAATGTACGTATAATGATGGTGGTGATGTACAGAAACATTTGCCCATAAGTTTGCTTTAGTATTCACTTTAATTTATATTTGTTAGTGAATGCAAGGAAAGGATGAAAGAACAGAAAACTCTTTAGGACACATAATGTGTGGTTAGTGACAGATTCATGGTTAGGTCATGTGGTTTAAACTCTACCATCTTAGTGACCAAGCGGTGCTGTTTTTGTTCTAATGCAGTCTCAGGCTATAAGTCCTCCTCCTGGTTGTTAAACATGGCTGAATGAATCCTCACTTGCAGGTTTCTTCTCTGTAAGCTGCTGGCTGTGCACTAGTTTATCACTGATCCACCATCTGAAGTCTTTCAACAGATTCTGTATCTTGATTAACAGATTTTTCTGTACATAGATTCTTTAGTATGGTTGAGATTGATACTGTTGTTGGAATTGTGCCTGTGACCTGACAACATGAATAGATGTTGAACCAGTGTTAATATTTGTAATTTGGTAGGTTGGACTCAGTAGTTTAATGATAGCTAAATGTAGCGAGGTAGAATCCAGAGACGTGGTGTTGAATTGTAATCTTTTATCCTCGCTTGTATGATCATCCCAGTTAACAGCACATTAGATCAAATGTTAAGGTAAACCCCAGGATGGAGGGATTTTTGTCTCCACCACACATCTCTGCTATCGGCTGGAGCAGACCCTGGATCCAGCAGCGAGAGCCCTGACACGCCGGCCCTGATTTAAGGTGACATCTACGACCTCCATCGTACACGTCTCCTTTGTCACCCATTATCACTTCTAGAGTTCTAACTCAGGCTGCACGCTGGGCTGTTGGTGGCACCGTCGCCTCGCAGCAAATGTGCTCTTTTTCTCTTCCTCACCCAGAATAAGAATGAAGTTGATGGAGGCTCACCACGGAGGGGGTGGGGGGCAACCAGCAGCAGTGCCAGAGGCCCAGGAGATAACAACGGCAAGCCCCCAGGCTCGCCTGAAGCCGCCCACTCAAGGGTAGACTGAGCTTGGAACCCAGCGGCCCGGGACCCACCAGGCAGCCATCGGGAGCGAAACGGCAGATGCCACAACACCCAGCCCCAGACTCCTTTGGTTTCTTGAAAACATTTTGCTTCTCAGCCAAGGAGCTTTGTCAGTTCTGACTGGAATATGGGAGAGTCAAGCTTATAAACTGTAGCTGTCTGTTGTTGCTTAAGGAGCAGAAACTACCTATGAATACCCCTCCTCCCTACCCCCTGAGGAGTCGTTGAAGTCGTTAGGGCGTGTTGTGTGGGAATGGTTGTTTTGAATACATGCAGGAGGGTGTGACCTGGACTGAAACTGTTTGGATTATCATGACCTGGATGAGTGAGAACCTTCACCAGCATACAGTTCTAACTAAACTAACTAGGTTTTCTGCTGACCTTCCCTCTGTTCCCACTTTGATCATCAGGAGAATCTGATGTTTCCAGACATTTCTCACAACGTTCCCAAGTTTCAGTAACAAGGAGATCTGTGACATAAGGGTCAGCAGGTCACAGGTTGGTAGAACGTCCTGTCTGGAGCTCAGAGCTAGACTCTAGTTTCCACTACTCTGGTGTAATATTTCAGGATTTCAGGGTTTGTTTCTTCGTGTACTCTGTATTCTGTTTGCTTCTGGGGCTTTAATGTCTTTAACTAAGCTCATTTCTTTCTGTCTCCGTTTACCTCAGGTGGTTTATTTCCAAGGGGTGCAGATCAGGAGTACAGCGCATTCAGAGTTGGCATGCTTCGGTTTGGGACGACAGATTTTAGACTGACTCCACATATAGATAACCTGGAGGTGGCCAACAGCTTTGCTGTCACTAATTGTTGTAAGTATTGTTTTATTCATTTCATATAAAAAGAATAAAACTCAACTCTTACTTGAAAGTTTTCATAGTTTCCATCTCACCCTCACTTCCACATGAGTGGCTGCACTTTTCACCTCTAGCTCTGGTCCTCTACCAAAGACCTGCTTCAGGCTTCTTCTCAGGATCTTAGCTGTCCCTAGACCTGTGCTCAGCTGGACAGAGAGCTGTGAGGTTTTCCTGGGATCTGATGGATGATCAAACAGAAATAGGGAGAAAACAACACACACACACACACACACACACAGGTGCAGGTTTCAGTCAGAACATCCCTTCAGCCTGGAGACAGGAGTAAAGGCAGTCTGAACAAAGAATGTGCCTCTACTATGAACACATGATGCAATGATGGCCTGCAGCTCAAAGCTCTGCTATGTAAAGAGAGTTTACGTAATAGCAGTGAAAACACAGTGTGTCTTACTACTCATTGAGCCAGACTACAAATACACATGCTCTGCATGTACAAGGAAAACCCTAAAGAAGCTATTTCATCATCTGTAAAAAGAAAGTCAAATATTGGCTTTTTTACAGATATCCAATATACCGATTTTGTCTGACGTAATTTTCGTTACCAATATAAACCGATACCGATATATACTGTCTCCCTCTCATAAAAAATAAAAACTACAACATTTTATGGTACTAACATCACATCTCTCCTATCATGCATGCTTACATTTAAAAAAGATTCTGAGCAAAAATTTGATTTAAAAGTGGCGTATCAGGACTCATTTAGAATCCTCCTGAGGCTACCACGATGGACCTCGGCAAGCCAAATGTTTGTGACGGCTAACGTCCCCACTTTTCATGCGCTAATGCGGAACTACGTGTATAAGTTCAAGTGCCGTTTGGATAGGACTGCCAACACTCTAGTCAGAGCCTTGGCAAGTATTGCATACAGTGACACAAGGTATTCCTCTGGTTTTTTTAAATATTGGAACAACTGTTTATATGGTGCGTGATGGGAATGTGGTTATAATTGTTGTATTATCCGTTGTACAAGTTTTTATGCTTTTATGCTGTTTTATTTTTTATGTATTTATTTATTATTTTATTGGGGTTTTATTAGAGTATGGACAACAGTTTTTTGTCTGAAATAAAGTTTGATGATAATTTAAGCTCGTAGTAGTAAAAGTCTCATAATGCATGCAGTATTCTCCCGTTGGTATTCACTCTTGTTCTCAGCTGCAGACTCAGTCGTTAGACGGTACCTGACTGACACCTCGGTCCTTCTGGATGTGCTTGAGTGACCAAAACCACAGGGTTGTTGACTTAGAGCCTGTGGTCACCAGCATAGGGAGAGGTCAAGCTGGTGACCATTATGAGGAGAAGCCAAGCTGTTGAGGCTGCATATGGATCTTCCACATACGACTGAGGCTCAGTGAAAATGGAAACTAAGTTTAAAAATAAACAAACTGTGTTGCTTTATCCTGATTTCTTTGGGAAAGTTCAATCGTCCAATCCTCACTCACCTATTGCTGGGTTTCACATGACGTAGCGTCCCTGCCTCTCCTATTGAAGTCCACGTAAACAAATGCAGATGTGGGGCATGCTGTAGCTAGCTGCTGCACAGATCCCTGTCTACTCTGTTGATTTGGCATTGAAATGCTCAAATTCTGTGTTGTCTATGGTTGTTACAATTGCTCTAATCGGAACAATTCCCAAAAGTAGAGCGCCACAAAGGACTTATTTTTAAAAAACGTACTGGAAGAAGACGGCAGAAGTGTATCAGTGATCTCGGGCTAAAACAGGAGGCTCTGAAACAGACAATGCTAAAGTTTGCAGCGATCACTTTCTAACAGGTAAGGGTTTACTGAATGTTTTATAGCATTTTATTGAACACAGCCATAAAAACAGCAGGTAAACTGTTTGATACTGTTTTCATGTGTCCGTACCGCAAATAGCTTTCAGAGTGCTAATGTTGTTAGCAGTTAGCTTAGTGTTGTAATGTGGCGTTTATACCCTATAAAAACAAACAACCGTACCAGAAATGTAGATTTAAATAGGCATAATACGTTATTTACCAGTAGATTCTAGCACATAAACATACTCGTTATCAATACCGATATCATTATTATCTTGAGCTAAACAGCACAACTCACTACTTACCCGAGCAAAAACAAGACGACAGCCATTTAGAGCTTCTCAGGATCACTAAATGGTTTACCCAACCTGAAATAAAATAGATGTAGGCTTTCAGGCTTATAAAAGGCTTTCATTTGGTTTGCTGTATAATACGAGGTATGCAGAACGAGGTAGTATGTTATGACGATAGCTTCAACGCTGGGTAAATCCTCCAGAGAGTCTGAAATGCCGACTTTTTTTAAAACTATATGGGTCGTAACCTACATGAAGATGTTTTTTTTCACAATATCACGTCTGCCAGTCCATTTAATGCCTTACTATACTCGCTTTCATCCAGCGCGCTGTGTTTTGTATTGAAGCAAAACACTTCCTGACCCGTGTTTGAGTTTCGCGCGACGTCCGGGTCACGTGAGTGAAACCCAGCAATAGTAGACCTATAGATGTTCTAGAAGGCTCCCTGCTGACTTCTTTTGGGAGCTGGAGCTCCTAAACAAAAAGAAGAACATGGTTACACCAAATTGATCAGATTCATATTTATCACCTTCTCAATCACGTTGCTGCTTGACCATCTCCTTTTCACCAGCAACAGTGACTCAAACACATCCCAGCCTCTGCCACGTGTGACTAACACATGTATGCATGTATGTCAGAGTGGTCTCTGACCAGTGTTTCCTGGTAGACCCGTTTTGTAGGACGTGAGCTGATTTGCGTCTCTGATGAGGGGACATTCTGAAATGTTTAAATGCTTTTTTCTTTATCTTCCAGTTTGTTCCCAGTTCTCCCGAGGGGTCTACGCTATTTTTGGGTTCTACGACAAAAAGTCGGTCAACACCATTACATCCTTTTGCGAGACACTTCATGTCTCCTTCATCACACCCTCTTTCCCAGTGGAGGGAATGAATCAGTTTGTTCTTCAAATGAGGCCAGACATCAAGGGACCTCTGGTCTCACTGGTGGAGTACTACAAGTGGGAAAAGTTTGCCTATCTCTATGACAGCGATAGAGGTAATTGATTCTGATTCTTTTATTTGGATTCAGTTGCTGCATGCTAGTGATCTTATATTAATAAAAGTGAAATTTGATTTAAACTTTTGAATTTCTGTTTAGAGAACCCGACGTGTTAAATGTAATGTTTTCTTTCACTGGGCCATGAGGATCAGTCTGCATGTACATGGTTATCAAAAGGCTAAAGAACTAAATTCATATGTACTAATATGTTACTGACAATAGTTACCAGTTATGGAAATGCAACAAGTGTGTGTGTGTGCGTGTGTGTGTGTGTGTGTGTGTGTGTGTGTGTGTGTGTGTGTGTGTGTGTGTGGCTGCAGGTCTGTCAACTCTTCAGGTGATTCTGGACACAGCGGCAGAAAAAAAGTGGGTTGTAACGGCAATAAATGTTGGAGACCTGAAGGATGAGCGAAAGGATGAAGCCTACCGCTCCCTGTTCCAGGTACTGAAACAAATCTGTTACTAACTTTTTTAAGGCAAGGCAGCTTTATTTGTATAGCACATTTCAAACATGGAGGCAATTCAATGTGCTTTACAGAGCACGAACAACAAAAACATTAATCAAAATACACAAAGAAATCATTCAGACAATTAGACAGAAGGCATAGTCAAAAGTTTAGCAGTAAACAGTGCAGAAGGTGCAGCATAATAAACATTCAGTCATAGGCTAATGAATACATGAAGGTTTTTAATTTTAATTTAAAAGTGACTAGAGTTGGGGCCTGTTTGAGGTCATAAGAAAGCTGATTCCATCTATGAGCAGCATAATGACTAAAAGCAGCTTCACCCTGTCTGGTTCTGACCCGAGGTTCTACCAGCTGACTGCTGTCTAGGGATCTGAGAGCTCTGCTAGGTGTATATACTGGAAGGAGATCCAACATGTACTTAGGCCCTAAACCATTGAGTGATTTATAGACTAGTAGAAGCACTTTAAAATCGATTCTGTAGTTTACTGGTAACCAGTGTAGAGTTTTTAGAATGGGGTGATGTGCTCGGTTCTCTTAGTTCTCGTTAGGATCCTAGCAGCAGCATTCTGAATAAGCTGCAGTTGTTTTACGGCTGTTTTTGGAAGCAATCATTGCAATAATCTAGTCTGCTGGAGAGGAACGCATGAATGAGTTTCTCTAGGTCTTGTTTCGACATGAGACCTCAGAGTCTTCCTAATTGATGGAGATGATAAGATTGAAGGGACTTTATCTGTGATGGAAGAGCAGAAGTGAATCAAACCCATTTTTATAAATGCTCCCATCAATAATACTAATGGTGTATTTTTATTAAATGCATGGTTTATCTTAGTTGTTTCTGTTCTGAAATGCTCTCATATTTGTTCCTGTGTTTGATAATTACATCCAGGTGAAGGTTTACTTGTGGCTTCACTAACTAGAACAGACTTTGTTTAAAACTCAACAGGCCCAGCTGTGTTCCTTAACACATTAAATGGTTCTGTTAGTAACAAGTCTGATGTTTGTGTGGAAATGTTTGCAACAGAAGAAGAAGAAGCCTTTTTTAGACCAGGCCGTGGTAGTGGAATGGTAATGATAAGGCTGAAATGATGTGATGCTCTGGAGCATGGGCGGCTCCAGGATTTTTAACCTGCAGTTGCTTTATAGTTGCTTGGGGAGTGGATGGGGTAGCTGCTCTCCACCAGTCCGGGGAGGGGGGGGGGGGGGGGGGGGGGGGGTAGTGTGACCGGATTCAAACTCGCCAAATGTTAGACAGAGATTACTTAGTGTGGGATAACGTGAAATTCCAATTCAACAAACATTAGTCTGCCTTTCAGCTCTAACATCACTGTTAAATTTACATAAAATTATTACTATTATCATCATATATTTCATGTCTGTTTGAATTCAACTTGAACAGCAAAAGCTTTCAGACTATTTCAGACTAGTTCCTCTAAGTTCCCACAGGCTCAGGCTCTCTGGACCTTCTGCAGTGGCTCTGAATAACTTTAGCTAAAAGGATTTTAAACCATCAACTCATTTTTAAAAATGTAAATAAAATACAATAAAACACACAGGTTTAAGCAGCTTTTCAGATTTTTCATTGAATAATTGATCTGAATTTCCACAACAAAGTACCAGTAATATTTTAAATCCATTTATGTTTATTTTAAATTAATTTTCCACTAATCAACATCCCATTTAAAAATAACCAAACTCTTTTGCAAATTTTCTTCTTCATAATTTAGAAACAAAATGATATTTATTCTAAAATGTCAACAAATCTCTAATAGTAAATTTTTAGGGAAGAGAAAAAAACAACATCACTGACTTTAATCTCTGAAAAAAGTCAGAACTAATCTTGGAATTCTGAGTTTTTTCTCAACATTTTGAGACTAAGTCATCAAATTAAATCCTCTCAGCATTTCTGTGATGTTAGCTTGAGAAAACACAACCCCAGCTCCTCGTCTCTGTTATCATCTTTGGACCTGAGCAACTACTGGGAGACCTGCTTTTGACCAACATGTTTATGACTCTCAGACTTTCTGCACCGTTTCATATCGGACTCGTCCCCCTGACACGGAGAAATGACCCTGAGAAACATCACAAAGACTCTCAGAGTGTCTCTGAACAGCCACAAGTCTTTATTCTAACAGCATGTTCTCCACCACGCTCGCTCATCTCACCTGCCGCGCTCACTGACGTTTGTTTTTGTGTTGATGGTTCGTGAGCGCACGGAGCGCACCTGCGTTAAAGCCCCGCCTCCTGTTTTGATAGCCATGACTTTCTCCACATTTTTTGCGAGATTTAAACTCGAAACGAGAGACTGTTAATAATGCGGGACAGAGTCTCAATTTGCAGGATGAGTGAAAAGTAATGAAAATACAGGAGTCCCGCACAAAGCAGAACAACTGGTCACCGTCACCCAACCCTCCGGCGTCCGTCGGCGCGAACCGGAGCGCGGGGGAGGGAGGAGTGGGGTTCAAGAGTTGGGGTTGCTGAGCCGTTGCTGGGCCCAATCTTGCCGTTGCTATAGCAACCCCTAGCCACCGCCTGGCGCCGCCCATGCTCTGGAGAATCCTAATGGATGTGGAGGAGAAAGGCTGAAACATTTGGAGCAGAGGTCTTCAATCCTCACACTGTTGAGCAGGTTTTAGTTTGAACCCTGCTTCTGCAGAGCCTGATGAGCTGCTGCACAAGTGATCCGACCACTGAATCAAGCGTGTTGGAGCAGAGAAACAACTAAAACTTGCTGGATACCGGCCCTCCAGGCCCAGAATTGAGCACCACTGATTTAGAGTGAGATTTGAAGGAGGACCAGAAACTATTTGACACAATTAAATAATTAAATGACATCATAGGAAACCTGAGATTGTTCTCCACACCTTCATCTCCTCAGGCTTAGACTACTGCAACTGTCTTGTCTGAGCAGAACCTCCCTGAACCGTCTACAGGTGGTCCAGAATGCCTGTGCTAGGCTGCTGACCAAGTCCTCCAAACACACCCACGTCACCCCGCTCCCCTTCCAGCTTCACTGGCTGCTGGTTAACTTCAGGGTTCATTTCAAGATCCTGGTTCTGGTTTTTAGGGCCTTCCATGGACAAGCACCATCATACATTGGTGATCTTCTCAGTCCCTACACCCCCAGCAGGTCCCTGAGGTCCAGTGATCAAAGCCTACTGGTTGTGCAGCAGCAGGCTAAAGACCAAAGGTGACAGATCATTTGCTGCTGTGGCCCCCAGACTCTGGAGCTCTCTCCCCCTGAGCCTGAGAACAGTGGACTCAGTGGTCTCCTTTAGAAACTCATCTGCTCAGTTGGCTTTGGTGGGACCTCCTGGTCATCCTCTTCTTCCTCACTTCCTCTTTCCATGATGGTGTTTCTGTCAGTTCTGTGTTTACGAGCTCCCATGTTTACCTTTATTTATTTTTATTTTCTCCCTTTTTATTATTTCTTGTTTAATCCTGTTTTCGTTTTATTTGGCTGTGAAGCGCTTTGTGATTTTTCTTTTTTAGGCACTATATAAAAAACTTTCTTTTTCATAGTGAAAGTGACACAAACTGGTTTGACACCATCAGAGGAGTTCAGTAGAGGAAGATCTGGTGAGACCCTAGATCCTGACGCTAATGTTGATTGATGCTTGTGTGTTTTTAGGACCTTGAAATCCGTAAGGAGCGGCGCATCGTCCTGGACTGTGAACAGGACAAAGTCAAAGACATTTTGGAACAGGTTGGTCTCAGTTTTGTTTGTTTTATTCAGATGAAAGTCCAAATCCTGGTACATCTTTGGTGTTTAAAGCTCCATATGTAACGTGTCTCTCTTTTACTGTGTTTTAAGATCTCAGTTTGAACAAAATAACAGCAGACTTGTAAACACAAAGCCTTTAGAGTGTTTTCTACTCAAACTTTGTTACTTGATCAGAACTCTTTTGTTTTGTTTTTGTTCCCTTCAGGTGATCACCATAGGCAAGCATGTGAAGGGCTACCACTACATCATTGCAAACTTGGTGAGTTGTTGTCCTGCTGCCTCGTAAACATTACAGTCACTGATAGATTACAGGACTCCTGGTAGAAACACGGTTTACACTCAGAAACTACTCATCAGTCTTCAGTGCATGTAAAAGAATATCTTCTAGAGCAGTGGTGCCCAATTCTGGGCCTGGAGGGCTGGTATCCAGCATATTTTTGGAGGGGTTTCTCTGCTCCACCACGCTTGATTCAGTGTTTGAATCACCTGTGCAGCAGCTCATCAGGCTATGCTGATTGAAATTGGGTGTGTTGAAACAGGTTTGAAGCTAAAACATGCTGGATACCGGCCCTCCAGGACCAGGATTGGGCACCCCTGCTCTAACCACTGCACCACTGAATCTCTTACAAAACAAGGGTCACCTAACACACATTTTATGATGCATTTTATGAAAGCAGGTGTATTTGGGGATGCCTTGCCCCTTTCAGCGGAGGCTTACAGCTGTGCTTTGTTATAAAGTAGTCCCAAGTCTAAAATGGTGCCTGTGATTCCTTTATGTTACTAATTATATTCACTTGCAGTCAGTCTGATTATTTAGGTCACCAAGCAGAATTGAAATCACTACTGAGTGATTTTAGGGACATTTTTACTCAGAATGCTAGTTGGAGCCATTCACTTACTGTGTTTTATGCTAAGCTAAAGCTAAAGGAGTACAGCCGGGTCAGGAGAATGACTGGGTTGGATAAAAAAAGTTTTTCCCACTTATCTAACTCTGGCAAATATATCAGCAAACAAAATTTCAATGTTGGGTGAAATATCCTTTTAACAACATAAAAAAATAGAAAAGTATAAAAGAGTAGACATTACTGAGGTCATAGATAATTGGTTCATAATATTAGAGGGATATTAAAATTTTAACTATATTCCCCATAGATAAGTAGGAAAAAACAATTTGTAACCAACCCAGTCATTCTCCTGATCCGGCAGTACTCTTTTAGCTTTAGCTTAGCATAAAACAATGTACGTGAATGGTACCAACTAGCCTTGTGTGTGAAAAAGTCATTAAAATGACTCACTAGTGATCCCAATTCTCCTTGGTGATCTAAATAATCAGACTGACTGCAAGTGAAAATAAAAAGTAACAAAAGAATCAATAGACGCCATTTTAGACTTGGGACTACTTTATGACAAAGCACAGCTGTAAGCTTCCACTGTCAAATCATATATTCTAAAGTTTGGAAGGTTTAAATTTAAGTTTAGTCGAACATGTGCATTTAAAAACAAGAACTCCATAAAGACGCATATCCCTATAAATTATACAGTGTTGGAATAGGGAGTAGGAAGAAGCAACAGCTTATTAGATCCCACGCCTTTCTGTCCTGATGATAAATCTACGTAAACAGTTTCCGTCTGTGCAATTATCCTAGCACAGCAGCCTGAGTCCTCGTAGGTGCAAATAGTGTCAATGAATATGTTTGCTTATTTGTAAATGACTCACATAGTAACACTTATATACACATCTGTATCTAGACATAGAGACCTACTTACACATACAGGACATGCATACAAACACACATTCATACTTCCATACACAAATATGCACACCTGTATACTCATGTATACACATATATGGTTATAATATGCATATGCACATGCACACAAATCAGTACATATACATTCCCATACACAAATACATAGTTTCTCACACACATGCCTATGCCCACACATACTTATCTCTCTGTTAAATGGTGCATATACACACATACACCTGTATCTACCTGCATATGCAGTGCACCTGTGTAATCACAAACAAATTCTACTTCGGTGTTATGAAAGCCATAAATACCCATATATACTACATAATACACATCTCTTAACCACTGTAGTTAGTGAGAATTACATTTTTGAACTGTGTCATGTTTGGACTTTGCTTTATGACTGTACTCAATCCATTCAGAACGTTCCCCCACAGACTGAAATACACCAACGTTTCAGTGTAGTTCTGACAGCAGGCTGGTTGAAACTACACTCTCCCCTTAACTGCTATCCTTCACCTCCATCTCTACAGAGAAACCTTTTCTAAATATTATCAGGAAGGAGCTTGTTTGTCACATTGAACATTATCACTGCTGTGTGAAGCTGGACCAGATCTGTGAATCAGATTATTTTTGAATTGAAGGATTTGTATGATCTCTGTAAAAAAGTATTAGGAATTATTCTTATGGCTCTTTATTGTAATATAGTTATTGATGATAGTGTACTGTTATAGGTGTTACCCCATACTTCCACACAGTAGCTCAGATATGTGTGAACCAACGAGGAGTAAAGAATATGCAGTGAACTGTAGTTCAGAATGGGTTTGGCTCTATTCAGTACTGAGATAAGAGATAATTTTACCCTGTATGTGTTTAACACGTCATTTCCACGTCATCTTGTCATCTATAATTACCCCAAGGAACTTGATTTCATGCACTCTTTCAATCTCTAAACCATCTATCATGATTTTAATGTAACTGCTGCTTTTTTCTTTCCAAAAACCATGAATTTGGTTTTCTTTGTTTTGGTTGGGGTTTAGATATAAATACTAGTGGATCGTATGCAAATAACGCATGTTTGTTCTTCTTTTCCTTTTTTATACCGGTGACTGATATATCTGATTGTAGGTTGATAGCCAGTGGTTCTATTGCACTTGAAAACAGCCCGGGGAACAAGGGCAACCCTGTCGACAGCCATGTGGCGTCCGACAGGACCCAGTTTTTTCAAATCTGACCTGGGAGCACTAAATGATGTCCTAACAAATGTGAGAAAGATGTCCCCAAAATTCATAGATCTCATAATCTCATAATGAAATCTAGGTTCTCTTCTGCCAAACACCTTCTCAGCATCCATATATATTATCACGGCAAAAAACTTCATTACCGAAAACACTCTGAGTCAGGCTGCAGTGCAACTGTGTCTGCTAGCCTGTAACCTCTAGAGTGTCAGACTGATGTGTTGTTGTGTGCAGGTTCGACTCCCGGTCGCAGCAGTAACATTTTTTTTCCTTTATTAGCTACACTTGCTAGTATTATCTTTTCAACACTTTATTGGTAAACAGTTTAAAACATAAGGAGTAATCTGCTTTTTACTGTCTTTGTTTCTTTAGCCAGTGTGAGTCCATGTGAGGTGAGCAGAGTAAATCAACTAAAAAGCTGATTGGAAACGACCAAATTCAAACATCTTTAGAGACACAAAATATATTGCAGAAAATAATCAATAAAGCTAAAATATAAATAAATGAAATCTGCTTCAGCTGGCTAAATAAATTTCTGCCGACACCACCAGGATGCGAACCTGAGCAAAACCACATGCCAGTAAGACCCTAACCCTAACCCTCTAACCACTGCACCTCTGAATCTGTTACAAATAAAATGTCGCCTAACACACACTTTATGATGCATTTTATGAAAGCAGGTGTACTTGGGGATGCCTTGCATGTTTCAGTGGAGGGTTAGTGCTGTGCTTTGTTATAAAGTAGTCCCAAGTCTAAAATGGCGCCTGTGATTCCTTTAAGTTACTAATTATATTCACTTGCAGTCAGTCTGATTATTTAGGTCACCAAGCTGAATTGGGATCACTGAGTGATTTTAAGGACTTTTTTACTCACAATGCTAGTTGGATCCATTCACTTACTGTGTTTTATGCTAAGCTAAAGCTAAAGGCGTACAGCCGGGTCGGAAGAATTACTGTGCTGGTTACAAATAGTTTTTTCCCACTTATCTAACTGGGAAATATGTCAACAGACAAAATTTAAATTTTGGATGGAATATCCCTTTAACTAAGTTACCTTTTTTTTTGGTTGTTTTTGGTTGTATTAATGTTTGTTAAAACTGAAAAATATAAATAGAACAAATAAAAAATAAAATAAAGATTTAAATTACTGCTATTTTTTAAGAGGAACAGGTGGACATGCTGCAGATAAGTTCCTAACGCTGTGACAACCTCCTGAAAGAAGAGAAAGAAGTTTGTGATTAAAGTAACAGGATTTTCTGTGTGTTTCATGTTCTTCTAGGGTTTTGTGGATGGTGACCTCTCTAAAATCCAGTATGGAGGCGCAAATGTGTCTGGATTTCAGCTGGTGGATTTTGAAGATCCTATGGTGGCGAAGTTTGATCAAGAATGGGAGGCTTTTGGAGAGAAAGAATATCCAGGAACTGATGCACGGATCAGAGTAAGAAGTGGATGAGACTGCTCAACCGTTCAGTGATGAGGTCATAGAAAGCATGTGTTGGTCCCAGTGCATACTGGTGCTGTGTGCTTACCCACATGCAGCCCTGGTGGGGCCCACTGGACTGACTCAGGCTCAGCTTCAAACTGTTGTTTGAAAACAGCAAAGCTGTTTTTCAGCTTCCTCTCCTGCTTGTTATTCAGCCTTTTAATCCAAATGTAAATTCACTCTTTTTTACCTTAAGGTCATTTCTTTTTGTTCTGATCTTTCAGTACACCTCAGCGCTCACTTTTGATGCAGTTCGTGTGATGACTGAAGCTTTCCTCTTCCTGCACAAGCAAAGAATAGACATGAGTCGCCGTGGCAACAGTGGGGACTGCCTTGCAAACCCAGCTGTACCTTGGGTGCAGGGGGTAGAGATCGAACGTGCACTCAAACAGGTAACCTTTGACTGTTTGCCTAATGCGAGCACCGACACAATTCATCGAATGATTTGATTACAACAAATAAACCAATTCTCTAGATTTGACGTGTGGGGAAAGCGTTTGAACTGTTGAGTGGTCTCATGCTTCATAGGGAGATTGTCATTACCTCGCTAGTTCACCTGAATCAGAGCAGTAGAGTTCTTAATTATTATGTGGAGTAGAAAAATCGTAGAGCACCCTGCACCAAACATCCAAACTAATTTCTTGTAAGTGTTGTAACTAACTACAGCAGCAGAGCTGGTCTGATTCTGAACAGTCGCTCAGCTCCACATGTCCAGACTTCTGTTATATTACTCACATCTACATGTTCTCATGAACCTAAGATTCGTTTAGTCCAGGAGGACATTTTTAGAAGTTATGGGGTCAAATCGCTATCTGATATATGGTTCCATCAGTTTAAATCCCTCTTCAGCATGATCCAAACGCCAGCAGTGCTTCTGAGTGGAGATCACCTGAAGAGACTCAATAACAACCTCCAGTCACTTTTATTTACTCATTCATTCAGTTTAGTTCTGTTGTTGCTACACAGCAAACCAGCACTATCTACCACTACCTTAAACAACACACACACACACGGGAGGTGTGTTTTCCTGCTGCTTTTCTCCCTGTAAACTAACGACTGCACCTCAAGTGATCTATCAGTTAGACTGCTGATGTTTGCAGACGACACAGCGGTCTTCAGCCTTATCTAGACCATCAGGAGTCTGGATGCAGACGGGAGGTGGAGCAGGTCCTCTGCTGCGGTTACAACCACCTTGAGCTCAGTACTCTAAAAACTCTGGAGAGCAGTGGAGTTTAGGAGGCTTCCACCTGTCATTGTGTGTAATAAGGTCATGTTCAGGTTTCTGGGGACGATTACCACCCATGACCTGAAGTGGATGGCCAACGTAGACCTGGTCAGCAGAGGATAGATGTCCTGCAGCAGCGCAGGGAGTTTAACCTGCCATAGCAGCAGCTGGTGGTGAACCTCTGCATGACCACAGTCCCGTCCATCACAGTCAGGTTGCAGAGGAACACTACACCAAAACCTCTCCCCATGGCTGTCAGCATGTTGAACA
The DNA here is from genome assembly GCA_006937985.1 of Aphyosemion australe. Classification (NCBI taxonomy): domain Eukaryota; kingdom Metazoa; phylum Chordata; class Actinopteri; order Cyprinodontiformes; family Nothobranchiidae; genus Aphyosemion; species Aphyosemion australe. Next base: position 59,406 of record SSNS01000716.1, on the reverse strand, counting down.
AACACATTTAACATCCATGAAGTACAAGATAAAATATTCATTTATATAAATAATATTATAAATGTATCTGTCAGCGCAGGCTTCAATCCTGGTTCATCATCTATCTAACTGACTGGTTTTGTGGATATGTCCAACAGCAATAGGAGGATCTTTAGTGACGTCAAGGTTTATGTTTTCACATTGCATCACGGGATTGGGTGGCAACAAACAGCGTATTTTGCCTATAATTCGATTGATTTGCATGCTTGGAGGAGGATTTAGTGAAGCAGATGGATGATTCTTGCTGTGTGGTTGATTGTTCGGCCCGTGGGAGGCTTGATAAAACGTTTTATTGGAATTAAAGGATCGCCAAATACGAAGTAGATGACAGTCGGCGACCCGACTGTCTGAAGATAGCCTGGATTCCTGCAGCAACAGGCTGTTTGTGAGGCTCATTTGTTCATGGTAAGTCCTTGTGACTAAGTCTTTGTTAATAAGAGAAGATGATTTTAAAAACATTCATCTTCATGTATTTTTTAAATCCACGGAGTCATGTTGTTTTAGTGTTCTGATTCAGGTGTCTCAACCCTCGATCATTACAATAATAAATAAATAAATAAATAAATAAGAACACTGATTAATCAAGACTTACCCGGCTTTGCAGTCACCGTGAGGATTTATCCATTTTCTTTGACAATCACCCACAGGTGATGTGAATCACGCTGTACCTCTGCTCACCAGCCGGTACTGACTCCTGCTTTTAGCATGACCACGGCTTCCTGTTTTGCAGAAGAACTCGGCCAAACTGTCCTTGAAACACAATAATCGTAGACCTCCAGATGTTTGAAAGCCTTTAATTTTTCATTCATCAGACATCAGAGCTAACATTTCTCCATCTTCTCCCATGCCCTACGACAGTAGCTTGGTTCCACCTTGTACATGGCCCACTTTTAGCCCTGTGTCCCTTCAGAACTTTACTACCCTGTTTCATAAGGTCAAACCCTCTACCTGCCCAGCTGACTCTGGCAAATACTCAGTCTTAGTTCTTCTGGACATTTCCCCTGCCTTTGACACTGTTGACCACTGCATGATGGTCAGCAGGCTCAGGGACCTGGGGTTGTCTGGTTTAGTACTGGATTGGTTCTTGTCATATCTCTCGGGTAGAAGCTTTAGTGTACCGGCAAATCAGATATCTTCTGAGGCAGCTGAGATTACGTGCGGAGTACCACAGGGTTCAGTTTTGGGACCCCTTTTGTTTTTTCTATACATTCTACCTCTAGGACAGTTAATCAACAATTTCAGCAATATATCATATCACCTGTATGCAGACGATATTCAGCTGTACTGCTCCTTTTATGAGAATGAGTTGCATTTATTGTCTCGACTCATGGACTGTCTGTGCCAAATCAAATGTTGAGTACGAACTTTCTCCAGCTTAACCTTAGCAAGACTGAAACTCTAATTATTGCTCCTGGGAATAAGCTCCAGATAACCAAAGACCACTTGGGTACATTGGCCTCTACAGCTAGATTGAGTGTCCGCAACCTTGGTGTTATTTTTGACTCTGAGATGTCTCTGACACAACACACAAACCAGTTAGTTAAAAATTGTCTCTTCCAATTGACCTTTCGCCGAGCCCCGCCCCCCCTTAGTTACTGTTGCCAAGTCCAACAATAAGTGGATCAAATACTGCAGCTCCGCAGATTTCCACGATGGAAAGAAGTAGACAGATGCGTGTCAGCGACATTTTTTGGAGCAATTCCTCCTCAATATCATCCAGATCGAGGCAAAAAGGGTTACAGTCAGAGCTTAATTTGAGCCGGATCTTGCCGGAACAAGATCCGGGAACTCTTTATTTTGAAGGGACGCGTTCCGGTAATTGTCTGCTAGGATCCGTTAACTCGCGCTGCTACCTCATGATTACAGTGGGTAAACGAGGACGCTGTGTTGGGCAGGGACTTACGGATGAGTGGTTTATTTGTCCAATCTCATACCTAAACTTTTCGCTTTTCAGCAAAATCGCCGTTTTTAAGCCAAATAAGCCGTTCTGGTTTCAGCAGTCAACAAGGGAAATAGGGGATTCATCTTGTTCACAAACGATCTTTGTTTTAGCGTGTAGTCATTTGACCAATCACAATCGCGGAAACAGACGCTTTGACAGCGCAGCAGCCGGACCGCACAGCGCGCTCACGAGCAGCGGCTTTGAGTTTAAAGTTTGTCAAATCTAACAAAATCACCACTAAATAACACGGTTTTTCTGTCGAGGACTGTAGCAGATTTACCTCCTTTCAGCCTTTAGAGATTTCCCCCCGAGGCTCGTCGTGTTTTTTTTCAAGTCAAGTTCGGAGTTGAACATAACCACCGCCAGTATTTAACTCCGTTAAAACCAGTAGCTGTATAAATGAAAGGTTAAAACCTAATATTAACAACATAAATACTTTTTTCTGGTGAGAAATGGCCACCAGCACGCTGCAGCCTCACTCATGTAAAAGTCATCCTAATATATTGATCTGGGCAGCGGAAGATTTAAGGAAGCTGGAGTAAACACGTGATGAGATCATTTCATAATGTTGTAACATTTCTGCAGCACTAAAGCAGAGTTGTAACATTTTGCCCTTAGCAGTGGTTTATTAAAGTATTCAAGCAAACAGCTGAGATAAAGCTGCATCTCCCTGCAGCTCCAGCTCTTCCTAAACGTTTAATCAGAACCAACTCATCAGAGCAGCATGAACACAACAATAACCTCCTAAGAACTCTGGAATATTTTCAGATGTTTTCATGTTTGGTGTTCTGTGAGTTAGTCTCACAGTAATTCTTAATTATATGATGATCCCTAATCATTTCCTGATCATTTTTGTCAGGCATATTTTTTCTTTTGTTCTGAGCAGAGGGACTGTCTAAACCTCATGGTAGAAAATGGTTTGCATTTTGCAAAAAAATCACATTGATGATTTTTTGTAAGTATTCCAACAAATTATTGTAGCAATAAAAGGTATGTAAACGTCAGAGGTCCCTACAAACACACTGATGCAACTCTGCAGTATGCGAGGACCTTATGAGAAATTTGTGTAAACTTTGAGAATGTGGGCACAATTATAAGTTATTCGTCAAAAACCCAACATGAGCATCTGACATCACTACTTTTGTTCCGGTAACGTTTGATTTACAAATTAAGCACTGGTTACAGTATGCAGTGGAGGGATATATTAGTGTCGGCTCCGCTGAGCGAAGCGTAGCAGTGAGCAAGGAGTTTGGAGTTTCGGGAGAAGGCGGCGTCCAGGATCACGTGGATCGGTTTGCAGCGATGCGGTGTCCTGTGAGCTGTCAGATGTCTGTCAGATGTCTGTCAGATGATCTGAGCTGCAGGCAGCTCTAAAAGCTCCCGGTGCTCTGCATCGCTCCAGTTTATAATCTCAGCTGGTTCTGTTAACAAAAAGAAATTTAAGTCCGTGTTTACTTTCATTTTTAGTTCCCGGCCGGAGCTTGGCATTAATTCATCACGTGATCATGACACCACCCGCTGTTGCGCCAAGGCTTAATGTGCGTTTATAAGATACACAGTTGAGGTAATATACGGTGTGTCTTATCTAAAAGGGTCTTGGATAGTCTGGGAGGCGGACCTCCGCCCAGCCGCGGGCGGGGGGAGCAATCATGCTTGGCTGTTGCTGGTTGAGCTCGATGAGGAGGTTCTGAAGGGAAACGAAGGAGACACGACTACTATCGAGGCTAATGCTTAGTAGTATAAATTAGGCTTAGCTTCATCATTTTGTTTGGAGTAGTCGGATAGTAACGGTTGCTATTAGGGGTGGGTGCATTTCATCGATGCGGCGATGCATCGCAAAGCTTCACGTGAGGATTCAGAATCAATTAATGAACGTCGATGCTTAAAAAAATAAATAACGTGAAAGCTTTATTGCAAAGCCGGTACTGAAAAGAAAATACACGTAACCGGAGCCTTAACAAATGTAAGTTATTTGTTTTTGTGTAAGGAAGATGCTTTTTACTGGCGCACAATGTGGTAATCTAGGTGCTGTGGAGGGAAATAGAGGAACCAGCAGAAACGGTCCAAAGTTTGGGATCAAACGCGCAGCTACGGGCAGATTGACTAATGCTAACTAAGCTAGCGGATAGCAGACTCACGCCGCGGGTTCCAAAAAAACACGATGATCTTGGAACTAAGAATGACTAAACTCTACAAGTGGAAGAAAAGTCCCACCATGCTATTTATTTGTAGCTGTCTGCAGCGCTATGGAGCAGAACCACAGCAGCTACCGGGACTCACGTTGTTGTTGCTTCGAGATTGCGCAACACACCACTACAGGCCTATGGCAAGCCGTAATACTATGTAATTCACAAACACTTCTATCGGTGAACGTAATTTAAACTGGATTATTGCCAACCCGTACATTATAGACATGCCACCATTACATTGTTACCAGTAGAAATGAAACGTTATTCCATATCTCAAAAGCTGTAAGACAGTTGAGGTGATAGCATGTTGTTTTGCATGTTATTGAACTGTTTTCTAATAATGTTCTGTTGTTAAATAAAGTAAAGGAAGGAGAGAAAAAATGTTTCCCTAGCAGGTTTTAAATGTTTATAGCTTTCCCTGATCGAAGTTAAGTTGGTCAAAGTGCAAATATTTACACAAGTCATACAGTCATAAAATAAGATTTTGTCTTTGAAAAATAGTTAAACGTAAAAAATAGTATTTAGTTACTGAGAGTAGTTTTAGAGGAACTGAGTTAATTGATAGGTTATTTATTTACAAATGTAGACAAAGAAGACAATCAATCTCGTATGAAAAAAAACATTAAAAATGTTAATAATCGAAGAATCGTGGCACCAGTAATCGAATCGAATCGAATATATGTGGTGTGTGTGTGTGTGTGTGTGTGTGTGTGTGTGTGTGTGTGTGTGTGTGTGTGTGTGTGTAGGTGTGGGGTGTGCGTGTGCCTGCTCTGTCTTCTCAATCCCCAGTGAGCCGTAGCGGATGGCTGCTCATACTGAGCCAGGATCCTCTGGAGGTTTCTTCCTGTTAAAAGGGAGTTTTCCTTCCCACTGTCGCTAAATGCTTGCTTAGTATGAGGATTGTACCAACACAATGACACTAGTCAGTGTCTTGATGCAATCTGCTGGGTCCCTTATATAGGAAACATTTTTACTGATTGGCTTAATGAACTGAACTGTATTGGAATGTTTACTTTGTGAAGTACCTTGAGACGACTCTTGTCGTGATTTGGCGCTAAATAAATAAACTGAATTGAATTGAATTGAATTGAACCAACAACCATTATAATCGAAGAATCGAAGCATCGAAGCTCCCATAATCGAAATCGAATCGAATCGTGAAGTACCCTTTTTGGAACACCCCTAGTTGCTATGATGTGTGATTGGACAATAGCCATTCTGGGGGCGGGGCCGGTGAAAGGCTAATTGAGAAATATTTCTAAACTCAGGACTATGCTTTCTAAAAAAGAGCTAGAGATGATAATACATGGTTTTATCTCCTCTCGTTTAGATTATTGTAACAGTATTTTTACATGTTTAAGTAAAAAGGAACTTCAACGTCTCCACGTGGTGCAAAACTCCGCTGCCAGACTTTTAACATGCACCAGCAAAAGAGCTCACCCCTGTTTTAGTGACTCTACACTGGCTCCCAGTTCTCTATATGCAGTTCAAAATCTTAGTCCTTACTTTTAGAGCACTACACAGTCAGGCACCCCATTATATCATCGATCTGCTGACTAGCCACAACCCAGGACACTCTCTCAGATCTTCAGGCAAATGGTTACTGGTAGTGCCCCGAACTAGGCTTAAGACCAGAGGTGACCGAGCCTTTCAGGCAATGGCCCCCTCACTGTGGAACGCATTAACACCTACCCTACGCTCGCTGACCACTGTTGAGTCTTTTAAAAAGCAATTAAATAAACAAATCTTTTTACTCATTCTGTTGATTTTTATTGATTTTAATTTTGTGTAGCTTTGCTTTTATGCTTTTATGATTTAGGTCTGTGTTTTATTGCTTTTATGGTAAGTTTTATTGATTTTATTTCTATAAAGTTTCAATTTTGCTTTAACGCCTTATAGGTTACCTACCAGGCTTTCAGTATGAGCGTAAAGCCGGCGATGACGTAACCGCTCAGAAAGCGAGTGTAAACAGTGTGTAGAAAGTGACCCAGAGCTCGGTATTTTTCTCTGGATTACGACGAGGCGGATAACCGGACGAGTTCAACCGAACATCATCGGTGGCTAAACGGAGGAGGAGGGTACAGTTTGTTCACTTTTATTGAGAATTTAATTCCTGTGTTCGAAGCGCTGCAACCAACCGGGACCTCTCAGCTGATGAGACAGCGTCATCATTCTGTCCCAATATAATTCAATAATCTACAGAAAAATAAAAAAATGTGCTGTCCGTTTGTGTGTGTGTGTGTGTGTGTGTGTGTGTGTGTGTGTGTGTGTGCGTGTGTGTGTGTGCGTGTGTGTGTGGGCCACAGTTCAGCAACATCAGCTGATTTGAGTTTGGCCCATGTTGCATTATTTTTGTCTGAGTTCAATGGATTAAGAAAGCAAAAAAACATAAGTGTTGCCTTATATTTTTGTTAAAAATAATAAGATATATTTAAAATGTGCTAAATAGGCAGAGTCCTAGTTCTTTATCACACTCTTCCCTTTGTCCTTGTTTTAGTACCACATGTGTTGATTTTGTGATTCCTTACGGTGGAACCATATAAGGTGTTATTGTGTGGGAGGTAATGCCTAATTGCACTTTTGAATATTTTTTTTCTGAGGAGGATACTGGAGTGGATTCATCATGTTTGTTTGGTACAGTTATAATAAACATATTTTCTTTAAAAAGTATATTTGTCCACTCCATAGTTGAAATAAGAAAAATTTGAATAAGAGAAAAACAATTTGCGATTAATCGTGAGTTAACTATGGACACTCATGCGATTAATCGCGATTAAAAAATTTAATCGATTGACAGCCCTAAAATAAACACTTGCTTCATGAGTGAAGGGTCCAGGGCTTTCTGTTAAATAGAAATAAATGTCTCCCCAGCAGAGTTGTGGAGAAAACACTGGTGAATCAGACCAACATTTTCCGTCTTTCCAGAGCTCATAGGGGCTTTAGATAACTTTAGTTTTGTCTTCAGTACAGATTTTAAGCTCCTCTCTAAACCTCCTCCTGTCTGTAGAGGTTAAAGTGTTTATATATTGGGGATTTCGCCCGTAAACTTGCGTGAACGTGTACATCTAGTATTGACAGCAGGCCATATCGTTAGTCTTTCTGCCACACAGCCACTCGTGCATGTGCACAATGATGAAAGAACAAAGATCCTCCTATAGCGAGACCGGAGTCAAATTCTTTGAATACTTGGTCCAATAAATCTGATTCTGATGATGACATTTTGCTGACTTAAGCTAGAAGTCTGAGATGCTGATGATGAGGGAAGCAGCTGCCTGTGGTGCTGCTCCACACTCCCCTTTGGTCTGTGACTTGGTCAGTAATCCAGGAGACCGTATTTCTTTAAAGCCCTAGGAAAACAGCTGTTGATTCTTTTGTGAAGTTTGCTTCTGTGACCTAATGTTTGCATGATCATTTTGTTTTTAATAATGTGATTTGTGTTTAGGTTCGTGTAAATGGGTTAACTGGAAACATTCAGTTTGACCAGTACGGCAAGAGGATCAATTATTCAGTGACAATCATGGAGCTAAAGAACAACGGACCTGTTAAGGTAATTCAAGGAGAACCAATGGTTCAATAAATGAAAAAATGTCAGTTAAAACCACTGCTGGCTGGCTGGCTGGCTGGATGGATGGCTGGCTGGCTGGCTGGCTGGCTGGATGGATGGATGGATGGATGGATGGATGGATGGATGGATGGATGGATGGATGGATGGATGGATGGATGGATGGATGGATGGATGGTTGGATGGATGCATGGATGGATGGATGGATGCGTGGGTGGGTGGCTGGCTGGCTGGCTGGCTGGCTGGATGGATGGATGGATGGATGGATGGATGGATGGATGGATGGATGGATGGATGGATGGATGCGTGGGTGGCTGGCTGGATGGATAGATGGATGGGTGGGTGGCTGGCTGGATGGATGGGTGGGTGGATGGGTGGGTGGGTGGATGGATGGATGGATGGATGGATGGGTGGATGGATGGATGGATGGATGGATGGATGGATGGATGGATGGATGGATGGGTGGGTGGGTGGATGGATGGATGGATGGATGGATGGGTGGGTGGATGGATGGATGGATGGATGGATGGGTGGGTGGATGGATGGATGGATGGATGGATGGCTGGCTGGCTGGCTGGATGGATGGATGGATGGATGGATGGATGGATGGATGGATGGATGGATGGATGGGTGGATGGGTGGCTGGATGGATGGATGGATGGATGGATGGATGGATGGATGGATGGATGGATGGATGGATGGATGGATGGATGGATGGATGGATGGATGGATGGATGGATGGATGGATGGATGGATGGATGGATGGCTGGCTGGATGGATGGCTGGCTGGCTGGCTGGCTGGCTGGTTGGATGGATGGATGGATGGATGGTGGATGGGTGGATGGGTGGGTGAGTGGATGGATGGATGGATGGATGGATGGATGGATGGATGGATGGATGGATGGATGGATGGATGGATGGATGGATGGATGGATGGATGGATGGATGGATGGATGGATGGGTGGCTGGCTGGATGGATGGATGGATGGATGGATGGATGGATGGATGATTGTAACTGTTAATAATTTTAATGTGTTGGTGATAGATTGGCTTTTGGAACGAGGTGGATAAAATGGTGGCCACAAAGTCCGACCTTTACCCCAATGACACCATGGGAATGGAAAACAAGACTGTTATAGTGACGACTATACTGGTAATACACTGGAACAGGTTCTCTGCTGCCGTGAGATGAAAAATTAAATATGCAATAGCTATGGACCAAAACATGCTCCAATAATTTTCAGCCTTAATCTCACTTAAAGTAAAAGACCTAAAACATAAATATGATAAACATCACATGTGTTTGTGTGTGTAGGAAGCTCCGTACGTGATGCTAAAGAAGAACGCTGAGCTGTTCCAAGATAACGACCGATATGAAGGTAAAGTCTCTTAGCTAACTGGTGGTCAGTTAATGGGAATCATATTCTAGTCCCCATTTCAGTTATGGAGTATTTTCTGGTAAATCATCCAGTCATGGTGCTCAACAGGTACAGCTGGAAACAAGACACACACACACACACACACCCATCCATCCATTTTCCTCCACTTCTCTGGAGTCAGGTTGTGGTGGCAGCAGCCTAAGCAGAGAGGCCCAGACTTCCCTCTCCCCAGCCACTTGGACCAGCTCCTCTGGGGGAATCCCAAGGCGTTCCCTGGCCAGCCAACAAACATAATCCCTCCAGCGTGTCCTGGGTCTTCCTTTAGGTCTCCTCCCAGTTGGACTTGCCCAGAAAACCTCATCAGGGAGGCATCCTAATCAGATGTCTGAGCCACCTCAACTGACTCCTTTCAATGTGGAGGAGCAGCGGGTCTACTCCGAGCCCCTCCCGGATGGCCGAGCTTCTCACCCTATCGCTAAGGGAGAGCCCAGACACCCTGCGGAGGAAACTCATTTCAGTCTCATGTATCCACAATCTCATTGTTTTGGTCACTAGCCAAAGCTCAGGACCATAGGTGAGGGTAGGAACGTAGATCAACCAGTAAATCAAGAGCTCCCAGGCGATCTGTGTTTCAGTTTATGGATAAGCATGAGCAAAATGTAATTAGATCAGTAGAGCAGTTCTGTGCTTGATGCATCATTTGTAGCAAAAAAAATCAGATTCATACATTTTAAAAAGTGTATTTAGGTTTGTGTTTAAGGTTTGGATCTCTGTAAAACCCTCCTTCAGCCTCCAGCTCGTCTGCTGTCAGTCCTGCTGGTTAGTGCTGCTGTTCTCAGTACTGATGCCTGATGTTCTGTGTAGAGCAGGTTCAAAATGGAGCTTCTTCATGTGGCTCCATTGATATTCCAGACCAGAATGTTCACTCCTGTTTATAATACAGACCATGCATTTAGCTGTGTTGAGTGAGTGACAGAGCAGAAGCGAGCTGCCTGGAAGACTTTACCATTTTTGCAACAGCAAAGCACAAACATGGACAAGTCTCACTGCTTATCCTCTCTAAGCTCTGCTAAACAGTCAATATCAGCTGCTCACACTTTTCTGCCTACATCGTCATCAGGCCAACACGGTTTACATCTCTTTGAGTATCTGTTAGTTGATCAAAAATGTCTCTGAGGAAAGACGTTGACTCTGTAGTGAACAGATTCTGAATCAGAATCAAAATCAGGGTCATTAGGAAAGAAACGGCTCTAACTTTACCTCTGTTTTTATGGAAGCCCTGAAAGGTAAGGGGACAATAGCGGAAAAGTCAGGAAGGCAGGACAACGTGAGATCGTCTAACTAAAGTTATTACATTAAATGTGGTCAGTCTTAGAAAATGGCTCTTTTATGTTTTCAGGGCTTTGCTACAGTTTAGATGAAAACAACACAAAACATCACTTCACTTGTAGTGGAACTCACAGCACGAGTAATGATTGTACAGTATCAAAGACCTTATTTAAATTGTTATTATTACTGACCTGTAATTATGATTATTACTGACCTGTGTTCAGGTTACTGCGTCGACCTGGCTGCAGAGATAGCAAAACACTGTGGGATACGCTACCAGCTAAAGATCGTTGGAGACGGCAAATATGGAGCAAGAGACGCTGAGACCAAAATCTGGAATGGTATGGTGGGAGAGCTGGTGTATGGGGTAAGATGTGAAAGACCTCTCTCTCTCTCTCTCGCTCTCTCTCTCTCTTTCCCTCCCTCTTTCTCTCTCCCTTTCTCTCACTCTGTCTCCCTCTCTCTCCCTCTTTCTCTCTCTCTCTGTCTCCCTCTCTCTGTCTCTCTTCCCCTCCCTCTTTCTCTATTTCTCTCCCTTTCTCCCTCTCTGTATCTCACTCCCTCTCCCTCTCTCTCTGTCTCTCTCACCCTCCCTCTCCAACTCTCTCTCTCCCTTTTATCTGGCTCTCACTTTCCCTCCCTCTTTCTCTCTCTCTTCATCTCACACACACAAACACACACACACACACACACACACATAATACATTTACATACATAGATGTCCAGTACTGTGCAAAAGTTTTAGGCAGGTGTGAAAAAACTCTGTAAACAAAGAAAGCTTTCAGAAATATGAATAAATGGTAAATGGCCTGTATTTTGATATAGCGCCCTCTAGGGTTCTACAACCACCCAAGGCACTTTACAACACAACAGTCATGCACACACACATTCACACACACACAGGTGGTGATGAGCTACATCATAGCCACAGCTGCCCAGGGGCTCACCGACACAGGCACCACTGGTCCCTCTGACCACCTCCTGCAGGCAGGAGGGTAAGGTGTCTTGTCTAACGACACAGTGACAGACTGGGTTTGAACCTGCAACCCTCTGGTTACAGGGTGGGCACTTACCTCCTCTGCCACTTTCTTCTCTTAAAGATAATAATGATTGCTTATTTTGATCAGTTTACAAAATCCAAAGTGAGTGTGCCCAAACATCCAGCTACAGTCATTCAGAACTTAACAAGTCCAGGAAGTGGTGGTCTGGCCCCCACAGAGCCCTAATCTCAGCATCATGGAATGTGTCTAGGATTACATGAACAGACTGAAGGATGTGAGGAAGTCTACAACCACAGAAGATCTGTGGTTAGTTCTCCAAGATGTCTGGAACAACCTCCCAGCCCAGGTCCTTCAACAGCTGTGTTCAGGCGTAGCTAGAAGAGCTGATTGCTGTTATGGAGGCAGAGGGAGGTCACATCAGACAGTGGTTTGATTTAGATTTCTCTTTTGTTCATTCACTGATTTTTAACGGTTCCATTTGTTTGGGTCACAGGCAGCACTGATGTAAAAAGAAACGTTTGTATAATAACAAAAGTACCAGGTCTGTGCCACCTGGATGTGTGGGTAATATAGAGTATGTGGTTTGAAACAAAACATAGGAAGAGCATGCTGGGAGAAACGCCTCACTACTGAAGGAGGGAGAGGGATTTATCTGGCATGTTGGTCCAGGCGTCTCAAATCAGAGCTGATCTGTCTTCATCTGATTAGAACTGTGTTAGAATGGGAAAGATCTCATCTGGATCACACATCCTGTTGGAAATAAAACACAATTCTGTGGATATTCAGCTGGATTACGGTAAAAGGTCTGCACTTGTATAGATTAGAGCACGCCAAAGCATTTGACACTACTGTCAATTAGACTGAAGCTTGTTGTCAGATTGTAAATCCAGGTGACCCTAATGGACTGGGTGTACCTGACATCTAACCAAACATCCATCTGTTTGTGTTCTCCTACAGAAAGCAGACATTGCCGTCGCTCCACTAACTATTACGCTTGTACGTGAAGAGGTAATTGATTTCTCCAAACCCTTCATGTCTCTGGGAATCTCTATCATGATCAAAAAGCCTCAGAAGTCCAAACCAGGAGTCTTCTCCTTTCTGGACCCACTGGCCTATGAAATCTGGATGTGCATCGTCTTCGCTTACATAGGAGTCAGCGTTGTACTCTTTCTGGTAAGTCTGACGACATTATACCTGTCAGTGATTTAAAATGGGAACTCATTCAAAAGTGGACTTTCTTTAATGTGGTGAATGTAATCAGATTATTCCTCAAACAATCCAGACTCAGAGATGAGTTGCAGGTCCAGAATGGGACGATGTTAGACGTTGAAGGCAGATTGCTGTCAGGAATGTAACTGAAACCATCATTCACTCAAACCAAACATCCAACAGTCTCCAACTTTATCGTAAAAATAGTTAATTGCCTGTATTTACTGTATATAGCAGCTTTGAGAGTCCTATGAGCCCCCAAGGTGCTTTACAATACATCAGTCATGCACACACACATTCACACACTGATGGTGATGAGCTACAGTGAAGTCACAGCTGCCCTGGGGCTCACTGACAGAGGCGAGGCTGGCGTACACAAGCACCACCTGCCCCTCCGACCACCACCAGCAGGTGAGGACGGTGTAGAAGAATATATATATATATATATATATATATATATATATATACATATATATATATATATAGCCTATATTTGTGCACTTAAACTAACCATAATCAGAGTTTGAAATTAAAGCCATACTTTGCTAATTTTTCATATTTTTAAATCATGTTCATGAGCCAGTATGTGCTACAATGACCCTTTACAGGGTTAATGAAAGGTCATCCAGCCCTCTGTGGCCAGAATACCACACTTGCAACTTCAGAGTGGCGGTCCCGTCCCTGCTGGACTTAGTAAAGTGGAGCTGACATGCCTGGTGCTGCAGTCTGCTTCCAGCATGTTTCCCGCATGTTTTAGATCATGAACACAGCTGATTTGTTTGATTTAGTGATGAACCGCTCCTGTAGACACTAATGAAGGCTGAGGAGACGTTTCAGCAGTTAGATTAAGGTGTTAAAAAGACAAACGCACAGCCAGGAGAGAAGTTTCACTTTTGGTTTCACTAACAGACACTAGGGGGTGCTAAAAGCAAGCCAAAACTACCCAGTCTCCCTTTAATTAGAATATCATAAAATGTTAAAATTTACTTTATTTTGAAAAACCAACACCGCCGGCTCCTTCCTGTCTGGCTGTGAAGCTACGATGCGCTGCTCTGAGTGAAGGAAAACTAGAGACGACAGTCTGAAGTAGAGAGAGAGAAAAGAAAGCTGCCTAGGGAAGGTTACGTTGAAGACACTTTTAGTTCAAGCCTGTGAAAACGACCTCTGTCCCGCATCACTGACAGTCTCCCAAATCCAGTTTAAGTCTTGCATAAACTGTGGAGAAAGCTGTGGCTGTCAATCAAAGTGTATATATATATAGATATATCTATATCTATATATATATATCTATATATATATATATATATATCTATATATAGATATATATATATATATATATATATATTTTAAGAAAGTGGAATTTACAAATATGCTTATTTTCAATTAAATTTATTGGGCCCAACCATTTTTTATTAGGCCCGCCCAGAAATTCATTTCTGGCTACAGTACTGGGTTCTAACACAGGTTCTGGGGTTGTGTTTTTTCACACACATACAAGCTTAACCCTTTTAGAAATATATTGAAGCTTTGATGACGTATTCTCAGAAGAAAAAAATCAGAACTCTAAGATTAGATCTGATTCTTCCAGCTCTTGGAGGGTGCAGTCGCTTTTCTTTCTCCTCCCTTAACTTCCCAAGGCCCTTTATCTGGTCTACCACGGTGTTTCTCTGCATTACGTCTGAACACTGAAAATGATTAAATCATGGATCTGGTCAGCTGGTCTTTCAACGCCATTGACTAGATTTTTTTAACAATGAGATCGGAGCTGGGGGCTCCTTCATGTCTGGATGGAACACACCTGGTTGGGCATGCTTTGGATTCCTGGAACAGGTGGAATATAATTTGCCTTTCCCAGCTTTCCGTGGAGGATACCAAAGATGTATAGATTTTTGGATTTATGTTTAATGGATTTCTCTCATTTGGCATGGGCGGTTATCTAGTATTTCATACATTTAAGTAGCTTGCGGGGTCAATTGGAGCGCTTCCTGAACTCAAGGATGGAGTTTGCCGTGCTGTAAACGCTCAGACTCAGACGATTGTTGAGATGAATCGCAGGCTAGAGACTTTGGCTGCGATTCCAACTTTGAGACGCAAAGTAGATGTCATCATGGAGAAAGTCACTGCACAGTATGGAGAAGTTTAAACCCCATTATTCAGCTATTTGGAGAAGCTGAGACCAGCAGAGACTAAAGGAAGAGAGGAAACGTATCTCTACCTGTTCTAAAACCCTTGCAGCCTTGGAGGCTGAAGAGAAAAAAGCCCCACACAAGGAATGAGGACTGAAGCTGTGAAAGTCTCCCACCCCAGCCTGGTTGGAACTGTGACCCGGTAAAGGACATGAAACCATCTAGGAGTCAATGCATCCTCCATCCCCCTGAACCTCCCACACACCTCTGAGCATCAGGGATCAAAGTCACACACTGATACTTCACACAGGAGTCTCTGTGGCAATGGGGATCCTAGCCCACCCCCCATCCTCCATCTCATGTTCTCATGTTGAGGTGTTTTTTCTGCAATCTGTCTCTTAACTAATCACAGAGAAGTAGAGAAGACAAGTCTACATGTGATCTAATGCAGAACTCCCAATTCACTGCTTATACTGGATTCAATGTTTAGTAAATGAGGCAGGTTTAAGTGAATATCTGTTCGGACACTCAGAAATAACAAGTGTGTTGTCATCACTATAGGTATCAAGGTTCAGTCCTTATGAGTGGACTCTGGAGGAGCCAGAGGATGGAGCTCTGCCGCTAACAACCGAATCCACCAATGAGTTTGGGATCTTTAACTCTCTCTGGTTCTCTCTGGGTGCCTTCATGCGTCAGGGCTGTGATATCTCACCAAGGTTGGTATGACTCCCAGTGTGTGTGTGTGTGTGTGTGTGTGTGTGTGTGTGTGTGTGTGTGTGTGTGTGTGTGTGTGTGTGTGTGTGTGTGTGTGTGTGTGTGTGTGAAATGAAAAACATTGCAATCAGTTAATAGCAATTAGTCTTTCGCCGGCCCCGCCCCCAGAACGGCTATTGTCCAATCACACATCATAGCAACCATTATTATCCGACAGCTCCAAACAAAATGATGAAGCTAAGCCTAATTTACTACTAAGCATTAGCCTCGATAGTAGTCGTGTCTCCTTCGTTTCCCTTCAGAACCTCCTCATCGAGCTCAACCAGCAAGCCAGCAAGCATGAGTGCTCCCCCCGCCGCGGCCGGGCGGAGGCCCGCCTCCCATCCAAGACCCTTTATAAGACACACAGTGCTTGCAAATCAGCGTAATATTACCTCAACTGTGTGTCTTATAAACGCACATTAAGCCTTGGCGCAACAGCGGGTGGTGTCATGATCACGTGATGAATTAATGCAGAGCTCCGGCCGGGAACTAAAAATGAAAGTAAACACGGGCGTAAAAAGTTACATTTTATAAACAGACTCAGCTGAGATGATCAACTGAGCGATGCAGAGCGCCGGGAGCTTTTCTCCGTTAGAGCTGCCTGCAGCTCAGATCATCTGATATCTGACATCTGACAGCTCACAGGGACACCGCATCCCCGCCACCGCTACTCGGATCCACGCGTCCCCGGACGCCGGACCTTCTCCCAAAACTCCCAACTCCTTGTTCCCTGCTACTCTTCGCTCAGCGGAGCCGACACTAATATATCCCTCCACTGCATACTGTAACCCTTTTGCCTCGATCTGGATGATATTGAGGAGAAATTGCTCCAAAAAATGTCACTGACACGCATCTGTCTACTTCTTTCCATCGCGGAAATCTGCGGAGCTGCAGTATTTGATCCACTTATTGTCGGAGTTGGCAACAGTAACTAAGGGGGGCGGGGCTCGGCGACAGGTCAATTGTTTTTAGACATGTTTTAGTATGTTTCTTAAAGACCAAGTTCACTTGTGTGTCCAACTCATCTGCAGTGGTCTCTAGTGTAAATTAATCCCTTGAGTCAATCTCTATGGTAAAAAAGCTCTGGTGCTCCTGTTTCAGAAACTAGAAGGTAGCCAGAGGAGTAGGGAGTAGATCATGATGGGGGGGGGGGGGGGGGGGGGGGGGGTTAGGTGTCACATCCTTCATGCCGTGTCAGCAACACGACTCTACCACTGACTCTGTTTGCTCTGCAACGTTGATGTTTTATCTCCACCAATAACACAAGCCTGGAGGAGTTCTGCTGTGTGGTGGAGTTGCTAATGCTAACGGTTAGCTTCTACTAGCCCAGACGTTCTCTGCTGTTTCCTGGATGCTAAACCAACAACAGCCTTCCCCGTCGTGAGTCAAGATGGGTGAGTCCATGGATGTTAAGTGACAGTGTGATGTAGATCTGTCAGGATTTTCTAATCCTAGAGTTTCACCTAGAGTCTATTTTCTATCAGAAGCTGATGCAGGAGATAGGTGGAGGAGACTATTTTCATGTTCAGCCTGCATGAAAAACTCAGAGTGACTGATTATATTTAAAAACATAAGTAATGAACGGTTTCTCAGTGAACTTGGTCATTAAGTTTATAAACGTTTTCTTCAGCCCAGTGGTCAAGTACACCAAACCTTCTCCCACCACAAACCACTACAACTTTAGGAATACGCTGATATCTGCTAACTGCTCAGCTCTGAGTCAGCTGGGTTTGTTGATGCAAAGGTAATTTTATATGTAACAAAGAAAACCTGAAGTTAAACCTTTTTGTTTCACCTTGATGGGTAAGTTGGACATTTTAGGAGCTTTTGGGCATTAATGTGAGTTGTATGTACTTTAGGGGCAGATGCCATTATTTTCTCAACTTTTTCATTTGAATTCAGTTTTGGGCATGAGTGACGTTTTCACGTACCACTACTACCACAACTACTACAGGCTTACCTGAAGAAGATGGGGTAACATCTTCCCTTCCTCTTCTTCTGAAAATATTTCAATGTACTCATCTGAAAATGCAACCAAAAATGAGTCTCAACGAAAAGATTACCCGACATGAAGCTATGTTGTGCTGTCTGAAACATTACGCAAGAATGACAAACTATACTAATGAACTACTTTACTGTCATTCAAATTCAACATTAGGGTGACCAGATCCCAACTCGCCAACTGTGGGACAGCGTGAAACTCTAATGCACCGAGATAAAGTGAAAGAGAAGTAAAAAACTTCTATTCTGCCTTTTAGCTCTAACATCACTGTTAAATATACATAAAACTATTACCATCATCATATATTTCATGTCTGTTTGAATTCCACTTGAACAAGCAAACAGCAAAAGCTTTGAGACTATCTCACAGTTCCCCTCTGTGGGCTCTTTGGACCTTCTACAGTGGCTCTGAGTACCTTTAGCTAAAATGATTTTAAAGATATTGGCCAGAGGCAAATTTCCTTTGAATCACATGTAAAAATGTATTAAAACCTCAAGTCAGTTTCTTTTTGGGATTTTCACAGCTGGATTTTTAAGAAAATCCAGTGTTTTTAAAAGGCGCGGGAAAAAACAGAGGAAGGCTTCCGGTCTGAGGTTGAGCCGGCGATGACGTTTCACAAGGAACTCCTCAGAAAGTTATAATGTAAAACAGTGAGCAGCTCGGTATTTCTGCGTTAGCTTTATAGCAGACAACAATGTTTTATCAGTCAGATGTAGCTTCTGAAACCTCTGCTAGTGGGTCAGATTGTTTTTCTCTGGAATACGACGAGGAGAACGGATATCGGAGAGCCGGGGGAGTTCACCCGGAGTTTGACTTCTACCGCAGCAATCTGGGTAACCGGAGGCGCACGTTTGATGCTGTTTAACTCAGAAGAGTCGTGAGCTGATCTGGACACCAGTGGCAAAAATTTTGTGGAGGAGGATGCTGAACGTCTTCAGAACCAAAATTGGTACAGTTTGTTTACGTTTGTTGAATATTTAATTCCTGTGTTTGTAGCGCTCCCACCAGGACCTCGCAGCTGATGAGATAGCTTCATCATTCTGTCCCAATATAATTCAATAATCTACATAAAAATAAAAGAATGTGCTGCCAGTTTTACCGCTGCGTGTATATATTGATATTACTCAGGAAAAAATGAATCGATAGCTTACCAGAATTACTTATCCTGACGCTGCAGCCGCTGGTTAACTCGGCTCGTTGTTGTTTTGGCTGTAATCCTGGATGGCACAAAGGTTCTGCCGGTCTCAGAAGGATCGGTCTTTTTAGATCCAAACTCTCTGTGTGTCGTAGCATTCCCAAATGACTAAATTTTCCTTACCAGAGCTAACATGGTTAGCCGTGCGGCTGCCATCATGCTAACGGGACTTGGAGTCCAGAAGGACCGGTAACGGTTCCAGATGGATTTATAGTTGGAATATGTTGATTACATTTTTTAGATCAAACCTCTGAGTGAGCAGCAGGGTTATTATCGTAAACGAAAACTAACGAAATAACAAAAACTAGAATTAAAAAAAAATGTCGTTAACTGAAATAAAAATAAAAACGAATTTAAAAACAAAAACTGAAACTAACTGAAACTGTAATGAGCGTTAACACAACTAACTAAAACTAACTGAATTTATAGAGAAAATTAGCTTAGTTTTCGTGTTTTATTCTAATTTCCGGTAGTTTTTTTTTTGTGCGCGTGCCACAACAGATGGCTTTGCTTGTCAGTCAACATCGAGCGTCATGTCGGCAATAGCTGGGAGGAAGTGACAGGCAGTGTTGTACATGGATGTGTTCATTAAACGATCGTTTGTGAACTGAACTCGCTTGTATTTTGCCTGACGAACGTTAAAGTGAGCGCGCTCATTCTGGCGTGTGTGAACAGGTTTATGAACAGCGTTCCCTCGTAGTTCATGAGCTCCAAATCTCCACGAAGTAGCTAAAACCCAGCCAAGACCTTTTCGCTACAACAGCCTGTGAATCATAGACTTTATAAAAAGTAGACCCTGAAATTGTGGCCGCCATAGGGAATAGCGGTCGGTGTGGTGTCTACTCTCCAATGTCTATGCAGTGGAGGCCGGACCTCTTGGTGCGTTCAATTTACCTCGGGGGAACATACAACTGCACAAAACATCGATTTTAGATGCGCCCTTACAAGTGTATCTTGTGAAATAAACACGTTTCCACCACAGCTACTATTATTACAAGAAGCTGCTATGTTGAACCTCAAAGTTGGATTCAAAAACATTCTCTGACTTAGGGGGGTGTTCCAGTTCATTATTTATACTCGGAAGTTAGAATTTCTGAGATTTTTTTGTTACTCTGCCATATCTTTGATACTTACCTGGAATGTTTGGTAGCTCACCTGTTCTAACTGAATACATTTTTGAAAAACTATGATGATTTTCTGGGATTTTGTTACACACAACAATTATCTATGCTTTTATTCATTCAATTCAATTCAGTTTATTTCTATAGCACCAAATCACGACAAGAGTCGTCTCAAGGCACTTCACAAAGTAAACATTCCAATACAGTTCAGTTCATTAAGCCAATCAGTAAAAAATTTCCTATATAAGGAACCCAGCAGATTGCATCAAGACACTGACTG
The DNA here is from genome assembly GCA_006937985.1 of Aphyosemion australe. Taxonomy (NCBI): domain Eukaryota; kingdom Metazoa; phylum Chordata; class Actinopteri; order Cyprinodontiformes; family Nothobranchiidae; genus Aphyosemion; species Aphyosemion australe. The sequence goes on along the minus strand of SSNS01000716.1, from coordinate 39,276 downwards.
TGTGTTGATACAATCCTCATACTAAGCAAGCATGTAGCGACAGTGGGAAGGAAAACTCCCTTTTAACAGGAAGAAACCTCCAGAGGATCCTGGCTCAGTATGAGCAGCCATCCGCTACGACTCACTGGGGATTGAGAAGACAGAGCAGGCACACACACACCCCACACACACACACACACACACACACACACACACACACACACACACACACACACACATTCTTGTCCCTGATATGTAACTAATATTACAAAAAAGACTAAAACTATAACTGAAACTAATAAAAACTAAACTGAAACTAAGCATTTTCAAAACATAAAAACTAAACTAAAACTAAAAAACAAGTTGTAAAAACGTATTAAAACGAAATAGAATTAAAAATTTTACGTAAAAACTAAATAAAAATAAAAACTAATAAAAAATGCAAAACTATTAAAACCTTGGTGAGCAGCCTGACCAGCCCCTGCAGTCTGTGCATCAGCTGTGCTGTAATGGTCACGCAGGTCTGACTGAAGCTAGCGTTGTCTTTACAGCTCACTGCAATTCTCTTCACAACACTTTTATGACTTTAATGTTGCTACGTTAGTTAGAAATGCGTGTAGGACTCTGACATATGGCTCAGACTTTTTGCTGCAGCTGTAAACGTGATTATCCGTAAGCATTGAGAGCACAAAGTAGAGCAAAATACAACTATCGCCTAGTAAGCAGCAGGAGCTGTGCCTCTTACACGTATTTGAGTGACGTGTGGTTTTGACCAACACACTTTTGTGACTCTCAGATTTTCTGCACCGTTTCATATCTGACTCGTAGCCGTGACACAAAAAAAGACTTAGAAACGACAGACTCTTCTTTAACCCACGACTCTTTATTCTAACAGCATTTCCTCCTCCGCGCTCATCTATCTAACCACTGTGCTCACTCTGCCGTTTCGTTTTGGTGGTTCGTGAGCGCGCTCCACTCGCTCCGAACCTACGTTAAAATCCCGCCTCCTAGTTTGATTGACAGCCACAGCTTTCTCCACAGTTTATGCAAGATTTAAACTGGATTTGGGAGACTGTCAGTGATGCGGGACAGTCTCAATTTGTTAACATGAGGGTCGTTTTCACAGGCCTGAACTAAACATGTCTTCAACTAAACGTTCCTTCGGCAGCTTTCTTCCACCTTTTCTCTCCCTCTACTTCGGACTGTCGTCTCTAGTTTTCCTTCACTCAGCGCAGCGCATTGGGTTAGAAATCCTGAATTACCTGAGCTGTTTTGTGTGTGCAGGTCTCTCTCAGGTCGTATAGTTGGAGGGGTGTGGTGGTTTTTCACGCTGATCATCATCTCATCGTATACTGCCAACCTGGCTGCCTTCCTGACAGTAGAAAGAATGGTTTCTCCCATTGAGAGTGCAGAGGACCTGGCTAAACAGACAGAGATAGCATATGGGACTCTAGACTCTGGATCCACCAAAGAATTCTTCAGAGTAAGTTCTTGTTAATGTCCCTACCCCAAGAGGTGACTGTAGTTTCAGGCAACTGAAATGATTGTTGTAAGTTGGGACGTGGCAAAACATGCATTTAAAGGTCAATCAGAAAAGTTTAACAAACTTCCTTTGAGTGTGATTATTATTTTATTTTATTGTCATTTATTGTTTATATGCTCCTTGATAATCCAAGTGTGTATACTATTGGGGGGGTATAATCAATTTAACAAAGACAAACAATGAATAAAGTAGATCAGAGTACAGTGAGGTTCCCAGGGTCATGATGCACATCCTTCTGAAAATACATAGACACCATAAGTTATGGGATTGTAGGTCTACAAGTACTCAGCAGTACTGGTTTTGTGAGAGAACACAAAAGGAGAACATGTTAACTCCATGCATAAATGCTGCTGCTGGGATTCAAACCTGCAACCTTATTGCTGCGAGGCAATAGTGTTACCAACTGCACCATCATGCAGCCCTAAATATATAGGTGCAAATAAAGGCAGGTGTGAAAAAATGCTGTAAACAAAGAATGCTTTCATAAATATAAATCATTATTGTTTATTTTTGTTTATATGGAAACACGGCCCAGCCAAAAAGAAAGTCTCCACCTGGATTTAACTAAGCTAACAGGTAGGAGCCTCCTATTGGGTAATGACTGCATGGGCGATTATCTTTCAGCTGCAACAAGTTATTTAACCCAACTGGTGCAATGAGTTGCTTCTCATTTCTTAAACAACCATGTTGAAAGACACATCTGGTGGTCGTGGAAAATATGTTAGTCTGTGTGAGAAGGGTCCCATCATTGGCATGCATCAAGCAGAGAAAACATCTAAGGAGATGCAGAAACGACTAAAACTGGGTTCAGAACTGTCCAACGCATTATTAAAAACTGGTGTGATGAGTCCAGATGGACCCTGTTCCAGAGTGATGGGCGCATCAGGGTAAGAAGAGAGGCAGATGAAGTGATGCACCCATCACGCCTAGTGCCTACTGTACAAGCCTGTGGGGGCGGGGCTATGATCTGCGGTTGCTGCAGTTGTCATTCAGACTTGAGAAGTGTGGTCGGATGGTGACAAAGAAAGGGAAGGTAGTTCACACAGAAGGGGTCTCACTCCCAGAAGGAACAATAGCAGACATTGAGGACAGCTATGAGTACCTTTTACACCACAAGCAAATGGCAACCTAGATGAAGCCGCAAGGAAAGGAGCCACAGCCAAAAACCTACAACGAGTAAGGCAAGTCCTAAGAAGTCAGCTCAATGGCAAAAACAAGATCCGGGCAATAAACAGCTACGCCATGCCAGTAATCACATATCCTGCAGGAATAATGAGCTGGTCAAAGGAAGAAAAACAGACCACAGATGTTAAGACACGGAAGCTCCTAACCATGCATGGAGAAGTTCTAGGGCCTCAAAGAAGAACTGGAGAAAGCCTGGAGAGTGAAGACATCGGTGGTGCCCGTGGTCATCGGGGCACTCGGGGCAGTGACCCCCAAACTGGAGGAGTGGCTAAAGCAGATCCCAGAAAAACATCAGACATCTCAGTCCAGAAAAGAGCAGTTCTAGGAACAGCTAAGATACTGAAGAACCCTCAAGCTCCCAGGCCTCTGGTAGAGGAGCCGAGCTCGGAAGGATGAGACCAGCCGCGTAGGGTGAGATGGGAATTGTAAATATTTATATATACACAGACAGACCGACAGACAGACCTACCATCAGACAGATCGACCGACCGACGACAGACAGACAGACAGACCGACAGACAGACCTACCATCAGAAAGATCGACCGACCGACGACAGACAGACAGACAGACAGACAGACAGATGAAGATATCTAGATAGATAGATAGATAGATAGATAGATAGATAGATAGATAGATAGATAGATAGATAGATAGATAGATAGATAGATAGATAGATAGATAGATAGATAGATAGATAGATAGATAGAAAATAATAGTAAAAACTAAAATTATTAGTAATAATAATAATGGGGGTTGCTGCCTGTGTCACTGTCGCAGCACCGCCCTCTCAGTCCAGCATGCAACACCTGCCTTTTGCACATTTTTCAAACAGGAAGTGTAGGTGGCATTAGGCTCTGGTAGGGGGTGACTTGCTCTTTAAAGTATTTTGTCTAGTCTTGGTTTTAGTATTTATTAGTGCATTATGAGTTATTTTCATGACAAATAATCTCAGTGTCTCCGTTTTGTTCAAACACCCCATAAAAAGGTCTCTCATCTCCCTCTGCACTAACCTGACATAATGGTAGGAAAACAAAAGAAGTTGTACAACTTTACTGTTTTATGTGTCTTTGTTTTTAGCGCTCTAAAATCGCCCTGTTTGACAAGATGTGGCAGTACATGAAATCGGCTGAGCCTTCAGTCTTTGTCAAAAAAACCTCAGAGGGCGTGCAACGTGTCAGGAAGTCCAAAGGAAAGTATGCCTACCTGCTGGAGTCTACCATGAACGAGTACATCGAGCAGAGAAAACCCTGTGACACCATGAAGGTCGGAGGAAACCTGGATTCCAAAGGCTACGGGATTGCCACCCCCAAAGGATCCCCATTAAGGTGGGTGGATCAGTATAACAATGCCAGCCAACCTGCACTGCCATGTACCATTTACACCACTGACCTGCTGCCTAGCATACTGGTCCCCTCCTCATTTAGACCATGATTTCCTCACATGTTCTCGTGTGAGGAAATCACGTTTTGTGCAGTGTTTACAGCTTTTCTTTGCTTCAGTACTCATAAGCCTCTGAAACAGTCAGAGTACACTGATTCTACCTGCTGCTGAAGTGCTCTTTAGCAGCAACGCCGCTACAAAAATCTACAATGAGGAGCAAGTTCTCCTATCCCAAGCCAAGTGGGTTTTGCAGTGTGCTAATGTGATGAATGGGGCATGGCAGCTAACTCGTTGTTATAATAATCCACCTACCCTGATGACATCATCTCACTGGTTTGTATTGATACCATGGTGACCACCTCTGACCAGTGGCTAGTGGTGGTTGCTGTGACAAGCAGGTGAGGGATTTTGCTTCTATTTGTTTGAGCTCAGATCCTAAAGAGAGTTTGTGTTGATATCATGATAAATTAAGAATTTCCTTTTTTTCCTAAAACTAATAGCTACAGAAATTATACTCTGACATCCAGAGTGAATCTTTTGATTTTGATGGATGCAGAAACAACTTCAGAAATTTATTTTTTGACCAATTTAGAAATTTGTAGACTTTCCAAACATTACAAAAGCTGTCCAGTCTAGCTGAACTATTCATTCACAAAAATGTGTTCAGCGTTATGATATTTTTAAGGGATGTCCAATTTTATCAGTCTACCATTAATATCGAATTAAAATTATATATCTGAGAATATCGATATCTGTTTTTAGTCTTTTAATGACCCAACCTTTACACAACATACATATGTTATACATCAAACTCTTCAGCTACTGCTCCTCTCCTGCAAAATGTCAAAATACAACAGATCGGAGGTAAAGTCTTTGAGATATTTTAGTTTATTTGGCACAACTTGTGAAGTTGCCCTGTGTAGTGAACGTATGCTGTCTTCACAGCACGTAGCTGTGTGTAGCTAGCAGCTAACAAACCACTATAAAACAAACACAAGAATCTTTATAAAAGTTTTATCACCACATACAGAAATTATCCCTTACTAACTAATGATAAATGATCCACACTTGTACAGCGCCTTTCTGCAAGTCAGAGGACTCCAAAGTGCTTTACACTACAGTGTATCAATCACCCATTCACACACACGTTCACACGCTGGTGATGATGAGCTACAATGTAGCCACAGCTGCCCTGGCTGCTGTACACTGGTGCCACCGGTCCCTCTGACCACCACCAGCAGGCAGAATGGGTTAAGTGTCTTGCCCAAGGACACAACAGCAGGCCCCCGAGCAGCTAAAAAACTGCAAAATGTGCATGCGTGGTGCGCTCACACACATGCAGCGTGCCTTTGTTTGCAGTGAGACCGGGGGGGGGGGGGGGTTGCAGCGCCCCTTCGATCGCTGTGAAAGCGGGGGGGGGGGGGGGGGGGTTGCAGCGCACCTTCGATCGCTGTGAAAGCAGGGAGGGGGGCGGCGGCACAAAATGCCTGGGACAATTATTACATTAACTTGATAGGACCTGTAAATATTGGTGGAGACAAATCTGTAAAAGAGGAGGAAAGAAACCCAAAAACATGAGTGAAAATGGGACAGGCACCAAGATTTGGACACATTTTATCTACACTGACAATTAAAAGGTAGAGTTTGGAAAATATATCCAGCAGGCTCTACTAGTTCAAATTTAATAAATATTTTACTTGCAGAGTTTGTTTTTGTTATTAAAAATGTGTTTCTGTAGCTCTCTGCTTGTTTAAATAATAAACATTTGATATAATGTATATTGTAGATTAGTAATTCAGTTAACGCAGTTTTATATCATTTCTGTTGAGAAATTAATTTAAGAAACAAGAAACATGAGGAGCCGTTTGCAAGCCAAAAGAGTCGGTTCATTTAGTGAGCCGAGCCGTAAGAACCGGTTCTCTTAAAGGGACACTTTGCAACTTTGTTTTAAATCATGTTCTTGAGCCAGTTTGTGCTAAAATGACCCTTTACAGGGTGAATGAAAGGCCACCCAGCCACTGTCGCCCTCGTGGCCAGAATATTCCACTTGCAACTTCACGGTTACCGGTCCGGTCTGTTGGGACTTAGAAAAGTTCAGCTTGATCTACCTGGATCTGCAGTCTGCTTCCAGCATGTTTCCTGCATGTTTTAGATCATGAACACAGCTGATTTGTTTGGTTTAGTGATGAACCGCTCCTGTAGACACTAATGAAGGCTGAGGAGACATTTCAGCAGTTAGATTAAGGTGTTAAAAAGACGAACGCACAGCGAAGAGATAAGTTTTACTTTCGGTTTTACCAACAAACACTAGGGGGTGCTAAAAACAAGCCAAAACTGACTAGTGTCCCTTTACCAGAGCCGGATTCCCATCACTACTAAATAAATCTGGCAGCTTTACTGTTACTAACTTAAATTGAAGTAGCTGTCATTTTTTAGTGACCTAAAATGTTTTAGATTTTATTTTTTTATGAGAGGTTTTGCAGAAGAGTAGATGCTTTTAGAATATCTGCATCCTTAGCCTGCAGTAACTGTGAGGCGGCGTTTATACACTCAAGAATCTTGGTTAGCATGATGACCCAAAATATGAAAGAAAATTTGCTCATGGCATTCTTGGACACACTTGCTTCCCTAGCTCCTGTTTTTCTCACTGGTCAGGGATAGTTTGATAAGGGCTTTTATAACGTCTCCATATCTGTGCCTTAACACAAAAAGCGCATCATGTCGAGATGACCAGCGAGTGGGACAGAGGCGTTTTTATGTGACAGTTCTGCTCTCTGGCATCATTAACTCACTGAGGAGCGCCCATCGTTTGATACAGTGTCCAAAAAAGTATGATGTCATAGAGCTGCTTCACTCCAGCGACATTTTTAACTGTTGTTGCGAGCAAGGTTGAGGTTATGAGCAGTGCAATGAACATAACGGACGAGGGGCTCCCTCTCTGTTATTCTAGCCTTTACACCTGAATTCGCACCATTCATACTTGCAGCCCCATCATAGTAGCCTAGTGAACTAGACCAAATGGAGGAGAATGAGGGACAAGTTTGTCCGTGTTAAAAAGTCTCTTAAATGCAAAAAGCACAATATAAACTACAAATATAAAATGTAAATGCACTATCTTGGACTGGATACATGACTGGATACCCCAGAAAAGCGCTACGCCCTCTGTTGTCCTGGCAGGGAACTGCTTTGCAGCACTCTCCAGGTGATGGAGAAGTTCACAAGCAAAACGGTTCCATCAATGCATGTGTGTCTCTGCCTCGTGGAGCTGATGGAGAAGTATAAATTAGTCTTAAGAGTGACGTGTATAATGCGCCCTACATCCTGTCTCCAGAACAAGGCTGCATTATGCACATTCCTGTCTGTTTCAGCATCTATTGTGCTGTTGGGCTTCCACTGCTCGTAGACTATGCATGCACCAAGATGTATTTGCGTGAATTCATGCTTCTCAACTTCGGCAGAAAGATGTTTCCAGTCTCTTATTCCGTTTACCCATGCATTGTTGTAATATGGGGTTTCGTCTTCCTGCTCAACTTCAATGAAACATGGTGCCTAGCTCGCTTGTGTGGACTAATAAGGAGGTAGAATTGCACGACAAGTAGCAGTAATTCTGCTTGTAAAAACAAAGAGTCAAAAAGCGCTTGGACGATTGATAATGCGAGCACAGCTCTGAGGGCATCCATGTTGCAGTGTAAACACAGGTCGCACATGGGCCGTCAGCATTTTTGTTGCAGACAGTGACGTTGTGAAACCTAAAATGTCCAGAATATCAGCAGGGTGGAAGAGGCAGCCAGCCACAGCATGCACCGAACAGCCATATCCAGTATGGACCGGTAGCCTCAAAGTGCAGCAACCCCCAAAGGATAGAGCAGAACAGTGGGTGTCAAATTCAATTCCTACATAAGGTCAATGGTTTGGAATTACAAGTCATGAAAAAGTATTTTATTATTTACAGTCAGGAAAACATCATCTGAACCATTGCTTTTTTAGTATGTTTACACACTGACAAAGACATGATGGTAGGGTCACTAGAACAGTGAGAAACAGAACAGTAACCAAAACATTCAATTCAGTTTATTTCTATAGCACCAAATTACAGCAAAAGTCATCTCAAGGCACTTCACAAAGTAAAACATTCCATTACAGTTTAGTTCATTAAGCCAATCAGTGAAAGATTTCCTATATAAGGAACCCAGCAGATTGCATGGAGTCACTGACTAGTGTCAGTGACTTTTCAGCAATCCTCATACTAAGCAAGCATGTAGCGAGAGTGGAGAGGAAAACTCCCTTTTAACAGAAAGAAACCTGCAGAGGATCCTGGCTCAGTATGAGCAGCCATCCACCATGACTCACTGGGGGTTGAGAAGACAGAGCAGGCACACACACACACACACACACACACACACACACACACACACACACACACACACACACACACACATCAAGTAGTGTTTCTATGGCTACACTGTGATTTCTTAGTAGAAGTTCTATTTAGTAAGATAAACTTTATTGTCTTTATCTGAGTGAATCTATAATTAATTCAATAGGTGAACTAATAGTAGCACATTCTATGTTAAAGAAAGTGAGATGTAATATCAGGAGAGGGAGAATGTTCAGTGGTTGGCAGCAGTGTGCCAGCCGATGGCCCCCTCCATGAGGCCACCACAGCTCAGCAGAACACCAGTGTAGCTTCTTCTGGGGAGAAAAACACTTAGAGAGAAAATAAAGTTAACAGCTGAAATAACAGGAAATAATGCAATTAGAGAGTGGTGGTAGAAGAGAGTAGCAGAGTGTGGAAAGTGGTCAGTATGTCCTCCAGCAGTCTAAGCCTATAGCAGCATAACTACAAAGATAACTCAGGATAACCTAGCCTTTTAGATGGAGGCATGTGGGAGGCACGGCCAGGGAGAAAAGTCTTTAACGACTGTAGTCCCCTCTGTACACTCCACCTCCCTCTGCTCCCCACTCGTCTAAACCTGGGCTAACATCAGAATTTAACCATAAGCCCTATCAAATAGAAAGGTTTTGAGCCTAGTCTTAAAAGTAGACAAGGTGTCTGCCTCACGGACTAAAGCTGGGAGCTGGTTTCACAGGAGAGGAGCCTGATAGCTAAAAGATCTGCCTCCCATCCTACTTTTAGATATTCTAGGAACCACCAGTAAACCTGCAGTCTGAGAGCCAAGTGCTCTGTTAGGAACATATGGAACAATCAGATCACTGATGTATGATGGAGCTTGATTATTAAGAGCTTTATATGTGAGAAGGAGGATCTTAAAATCTATTCTAAATTTAACAGGCAGCCAATGTAGGGAAGCTAAAACAGGAGAGATGTGGTCTCTCTTTTTAATTCTCATCAGAACTCTAGCTGCAGCATTTTGGACCAGCTGAAGACTTTTGACTACATTCTGTGGACCTCCTGATAGTAATGAATTACTGCAGTAATCCAACCTTGAGGTAATAAATGCATGAACCAGTTTTTCAGCATCACTCCTGGAAAGGATGCTTCTAATCTTAGCAATATTCCGAAGGTGGAAAAAGGAAATCCTACAAACCTGTTTAACGTGGGATTTGAATGACATGTCCTGGTCAAAGATTACACCGAGGTTCTTTACTTTGTTCTCGGAGGCTAATTTAATACCGTTTAGATCAGGTGATTGACTAAGCAGTTTCCTTTTCTGAGGTTCTGGACCAAAGATGATAACTTCAGTCTTGTCTGGATTTAACAGCAGAAAGTTTAGAGTCATCCAGATTTTTTTAATGTTTTCAAGACAAACCTGTAGTCTACCTAACTGATTAGGTTCATCAGGGTTTATGGATAAATACAACTGAGTATCATCAGCATAACAGTGGAAGTTTATCCCATGTTGTCTAATGATTTTACCAATTGGAAGCATATATATAGTGAAAAGAATTGGTCCAAGTACTGAACCCTGTGGTACTCCACAAGTAACTCTAGAGTATGAAGATTTCTCATGTACATGAACAAACTGAAATCTGTCAGATAAATAAGATTTAAACCAGCCTAGCGCTGTTCCTTTGATCCCTACAACATGTTCAAGCCTTTCTAAGAGAATATTGTGATCGACTGTGTCAAAAGCAGCACTGAGGTCCAACAAGACCAGAACAGACAAGATTCTTATCTGAGGCCGTGAGAATATCATTTGTAATTTTCACTAATGCAGTTTCAGTGCTGTGATGCTCTCTAAAACCTAACTGAAATTCCTCAAACAGATCATTAGTGTTTAGATCACAGGTGTCGAACTCCAGTCCTCGAGGGCCGGCATCCTGCACCTCTTTGTTGTTTCCCTGTTCCAACAAAATTGATTCACTTGTGGAGCAGCTCATCAAGCTCTTCAGAAGCCTGTTAATCACCTGCTGATTGAAATCAGATGTGTTGAAACAGGGAAAACACTAAAATATGTGGGATAGCGGCCCTTGAGGACCGGAGTTCGACACCTCTGGTTTAGATGCTCACATACTCGATTGGCCACTATTTTTTCAAGGACTTTAGATAAAAATGGGAGATTAGATATTGGTCTATAATTCATGAAGTCATCTGGATCCAGAGAAGGTTTCTTAAGTAGAGGTTTAATTACAGCAACCTTAAACTCCTGCGGTACGTATCCATTTACTAAGGATAGGTTAATTATAGCGTCTTTGAGTGTCCTAAAAAGCGCTATATAAGTTTGATGTATTATTATTATTATTATTATTATTATTATTATATCTAAAATGGGGGCGGTAACCAAAGGAAATGCTTCTTTAAATAATTTGGTTGGGATTGGGTCTAAAATACAAGTTGAAGGTTTAGATGAAGCTAATATTTTTGATAACTCTGAAAGCTCAACTGCATCAAAACAGTTCAAACACAGATGAGGTTCTACAGTTACCTCTGATGCTGCCTCACTTACTGAGGAAGAAGAAGTCGTGTTGGGGAGGATGCTGATGATTTTGTTACTAATAGAATCTATTTTATTAGTGAAGAATCCCATAAAGTCGTTGCTGCTGAAGGCTAAGGGAATAGCTGGCTCAGAGCTATGATTCTGTGTAAGTTTTAGGATTATTCTTATTCTCCTCAATTAGTGACGAATAATATGCAGTTCTAGCTTGTCGAAGCTTATTTTTATAAAGCACTAGACTATTTTTCCAGGATAAGTAGAACTCTTCCCGGTGTGTAGAGCGCCATGTTCTCTCCAATTTTCTAGAGTTTTGTTTTAAAGTTCAGAATTAAACCAGGGAGCCAACTTCCTGTGCTTAATGACCTTCTTTTTTAACTCATTCACTGCCATTGACGACTATAATATTGATTGTTCCATATGTTCCTAACAGAGCACTTCGCTCTCAGACTGCAGGTTTACTGGTGGTTCCTAGAATATCTAAAAGTACGATGGGAGGCAGATCCTTTAGCTATCAGGCTCCTCTACTGTGGAACCAGCTCCCAGCGTTAGTGCGTGAGGCAGACACCTTGTCTACTTTTAAGACTAGGCTCAAAACTTTTCTATTTGATAGGGCTTATGGTTAAATTCTGATGTTAGTCCAGGTTTAGACGAGTGGGGAGCAGAGGGAGGTGGAGTGTACAGCGGGGACTACTGTCGTTAAAGACTTTTCTCCCTGGCCCTGCCTCCCACATGCCTCCATCTGAAAGGCTAGGTTATCCTGAGTTATCTCTGTAGTTATGCTGCTATAGGCTTAGACTGCTGGAGGACATACTGACCACTTTCCACACTCTGCTACTCTCTTCTACCACCACTCTCTAATTGCATTATTTCCTGTTATTTCAGCTGTTAACTTTATTTTCTCTCTAAGTGTTTTTCTCCCCAGAAGAAGCTACACTGGCGTTCTGCTGAGCTGTGGTGGCCTCATGGAGGGGGCCATCGGCTGGCACACTGCTGCCAACCACTGAACATTCTCCCTCTCCTGATATTACATCTCACTTTCTTTAACATAGAATGTGCTACTATTAGTTCACCTATTGAATTAATTATAGATTCACTCAGATAAAGACAATAAAGTTTCTCTTACTCTTACTAAATAGAACTTCTACTAAGAAATCACAGTGTAGCCATAGAAACGCTACTTGATATATGTGGTGTGTGTGTGTGTGTGTGTGTGTGTGTGTGTGTGTGTGTGTGTGTGTGGGTGTGGGTGTGGGTGTGGGTGTGTGTGTGTGTGTGTGCCTGTGCCTGCTCTGTCTTCTCAATCCCCAGTGAGCCGTAGCGGATGGCTGCTCATACTGAGCCAGGATCCTCTGGAGGTTTCTTCCTGTTAAAAGGGAGGTTTCCTTCCCACTGTCGCTAAATGCTTGCTTAGTATGAGGATTGTACCAACACAATGACACTAGTCAGTGTCTTGATGCAATCTGCTGGGTCCCTTATATAGGAAACTTTTTTACTGACTGGCTTAATGAACTGAACTGTATTGAAATGTTTACTTTGTGAAGTGCCTTGAGACGACTCTTGTCGTGATTTGGCGCTATATAAATAAACTGAATTGAATTGAATTATAAAAAAATGCAATTGACGACTATAGTCATCAATTGCATTTTTTTACGGGGCAGGCGTCGGAGCGACCCCCCGCACCGTGAGAACAAACATCACGTGTCTAAAGCGGATCTTCATCCATGTATGTCGCACATCACGTGATCAGGAAGCGGATTAGGAGATCATTTTGGGACGCTGCTGTGAAAAAAGCGATGCGCCAACCGGAAATGCTTCTGCAGCTCAGGCTTGGGCACCAGATTGTGAAAGAACGGATAATGAGGATTGTACCAACACAATGACACTAGTCAGTGTCTTGATGCAATCTGCTGGGTCCCTTATATAGGAAACTTTTTTACTGATTGGCTTATGAACTGAACTGTATTGAAATGTTTACTTTGTGAAGTGCCTTGAGACGACTCTTGTCGTGATTTGGCGCTATATAAATAAACTGAATTGAATTGAATTGAATAATGCTAGAAATACGGTGATTCTTCCTGATGTAAGAAGTGGGTCTACTCTTTCTTTTGGTAGTTTTGGCATTTACATGATCATAGAGCACAATGTTCTGTGACTCTTCAAAAAACAGTAAAAACGCTCAAAAATGCTGGCAGTCAGGGGCTTTCTGATCAGAAAACGTTTGGGAGTTAATGAGTTAATCCTCCTGTACTTCAAGCAATATGATGATATAAATAGTTAGAAGGAGTCGACTCATTTAAAGTAACATGGTCCTCTTGCTGCAGCCAGGATTCTGTGAGACAAAGCAGATAAATCTAATTATCACAAACCAAATCATTAACTAACAAAGCCTTTGAAAAAATAGATCTAATTTTCAATAAACCACATTTAATTGTTCTAGTTTTCTGTTCAGTCAAATTTGTTCTTATTTTTATGAGATTTCCATGATTTGCTCTATCAAGCCTGATCTTTAATCTGTTTGATTTTGGCCACGGGCAGGACACTGTCTGAATGGGGTTGTGGGTGGGTAACAGTACAGAAGCTGCAGAGGGGAGGGAGGGTTAAACTACAACTCTGCTTCCTGGTCTGGACACTGGGTTGTCAGGGAGAACTAATAAAATTGGCCATATACCTAGAAATTAGAGCTGCTCCATCCAAAGAGGGATGGATGCCGTCTCTTCGGGTCAGACCAGGTTTTCCTCATAAAGTTTTCCATTATATCAATGTAGCCCACGTTGTTTTCAGGACACCACCTAGACAACCAGCGGTTGAAGGACAGCATGCGGCTAAATATGTCATCACTAGACCGATCAGGCAGGGGGTCACAGAAAATTACGGAGTCCAACATTGTTTTGGCAAACTTACACACCGAAGAAACGTTGATTTTAGTGACCTCTGATTGGCGTACCCCTCCTCCCTGGGCAGCCACCTTACCATGGTGGAGGGGTTTGAGTGTCCCAGTGATCCTAGGAGCTAAGTTGTTGGTAGGGTCACCCATAGCAAACAGGTCCTAGGTGAGGGATCAGACAAAGTGCAGCCCAAAGACCCCTTATGATGAATACAATAAATGAAAACAGTGTTCCGTCGCCCGGACGCGGGTCACCAGGGCCCCCTTTGGAGCCAGGTCTGGAGTTGGGGCACGCTGGCGAGCGCCTGGTGGCCGGGCTTTTACCCATGGAGCCCGGCCAGGAACAGCCCGAAAAGGAGGCATGGGTCCCCCTTCCCATGGACCCACCACTCGTGGGAGGGGCCAAAGGTTTCGGGTGCAGTGTGGAAAGGGTGGTAGCCAAAGGCAGGGACCTTGGTGGTCAGATCCTCAGCTACAAAAGCTAGCTCTTGGCACGTGGAATGTCACCTCTCTGGTGGGGAAATAGCCGGAGTTGGTGTGTGAGGTTGAGAGTTTCTGACTAGATATAGTCGGACTCACCTCAATGCATGGCTCTGGCTCTGGAACCAGTTTCCTCGAGAGGGAATGGACTCTCTACCACTCTGGAGTTGCTCCCACTGAGAGGTGCCGAGCAGGGGTGGGCATACTTCCTGCCCCCCATCTTGGTTCCTGTACATTGGGTTTACCCCGGTGAGCGAGAGGGTAGCCTCCCTCTCGCTCACCGGGGATGGGTCCTGACTGTGGTTTGTGCTTATGCACCAAACTGCTAGCCTAGTGAACTAGACCAAATTCTTGCTTTGCAGAGTTTGGTCTAGGCACGCTTCATAGGAACCCTTGCTGCCTGTGGCTGTCCAATCACAGCTCGCTATAGTTTTGGTTGGGCCAATCACAGCGCTCTATATTGTGGGCCAATCACAGAGCGGGAGTAGCCAATGACGTCAGCGCTGCGGCCGCGAACCCAAGCAACATGGCGGCGGCGCAGGAAACACATTCGTTTGAAATGGCTTTGTCATCAACATTGGATTATTTAGACTCCAATGTGCGTAAGTCTGTCGGCTATACTTAGCGGCTTCTTATTTTTATCAAACTAAGTAGTGCAATGTCCCAGTACACCTGATATTCGCATGTTTTTCATACAAAAAACGAGAGAAATCATTGACGTTAGACGCCATTTCCGTCGCTGTGATTACGTCACGTTGTTCGTTACTCTGATTGCTCCTAGCGCTATCCAATTGCGTGCTGACATTTTGAAAGACAACTGTAGATCCCGCCTCACGACTGAGAGCCATCAATGGTTCGTGGCCAGACTATATATACACATATATAGGATGGCTTGCCAGGCTACCAAACTGCAGCTCAGACTACCCACCCTTTTTGGAGTCCCTGGAGGGGTTACTGGAGAGTGCTCCTTCGGGCGACTCCCTCGTTCTGCTGGGGGACTTCAGTGCACATGTGGGCAACGACAGTGAGACCTGGAGAGGTGTGGTTGGGAGGAACGGCCCCCCTGATCTAAATCCAATTGGTGTTTTGTTACTGAACTTCTGTATTCATCATGGATTGTCCATAACGAACACCATGTTCAGGCATAAAGGTGTCCATACGTGCTCTTGGCACCAGGATACCTTAGGCCACAGGTCGATGATCGTTTTTGTTGTCATTTCATCTGATCTGCGGCCGCATGTCTTGGACACTCGGGTAAAGAGAGGGGCAGAGCTGACAACTGACCACTACCTGGTGGTGAGTTGGCTTCGATGGTGGGGGAAGATGCCGGTCAGACCTGGCAGACTCAAACGTGGTGTGAGGGTCTGCTGGGAATGTCTGGCAGAGTCTCCTGTCAGAAGGAGCTTCAATTCCCACCTTCGACAGAACTTTGAACGCGTCCCAGGGGAGGCGGGGGACATTAAGTCCAAATGGGCCATGTTCCATGACTCCATTGTCTAGGCGGTTGACCACAGCTGTGGCCACAGTGTGGTCGGTGCCTGTCGTGGCAGCAATCCCCAAACCCACTGGTGGACACCGGTGGTTAGGGATGCTGTCAAGCTGAAGAAAGAGTCCTATCAGGTCTTTTTGGCCTGTGGGACTCCGGAGGCAGCTGATAGTGGAATGCGGCTCAGGTGGTCGCGGAGGCAAAAACACAGGCATGGGAGGTGTTCGGTGAGACCATGGAACAAGACTTCCATACGGCTTCGAAGAGATTCTGGTCCATCATTCGGTGTCTCAGGAGGGGAAAGCAGTGCACTATCAACACTGTTTACAGTGGGGAGGGTGTGCTGCTGACCTCGACTCGGGACGTTGTGAATCGGTGGGCCGAGTACTTCGAAGACCTCCTCAATCCCACCGGCACGTCTTCCAGTGTGGAAGCAGAGTTTGGGGACTTTGTGATGGGCTCTCCAATCTCTGGAGCCGAGGTCACTGAGGTGGTCAAAAAAAACCTTGTGGCAAGGCTCCAGGGGTGGATGAGATCCACCCGGATTTCCTTAAGGCTCTGGATGTTGTGGGGCTGTGTTGGTTGACTCTGCGATAGTGTGGACATCGGAGGCAGTTCCACTGGATTGGCAGACCGGGGTGGTGGTCCCCCTATTTAAAAAGGGGGACCGCAGGGTGTGTTCCAACTACAGGGGGATCACACTCCTGAGCCTCCCTGGTAAGGTCTATTCAGGGGTTCTGGAGAGGAGGATCCATCGGATTGTCGAACCTCAGATCCAGGAAGAGCAATGTGGTTTTCGTCCTGGCCGTGGAACTCTGGACCAGCTTTATACCATTGGGGGGGGGGTCCTGGAGGGTGCGTGGGAGTTCGACCAACCAATCTACAGGTGTTTTGTGGATTTGGAGAAGGCGTTCGACCGTGTCCCTCGGGGGGCCCTGTGGGGGGTACTCTGGGAGTATGGGGTACCAGGCCCCTTGATATGGGCCGTTAGGTCCATGTACGACCAGTGTCAGAGCTTGGTACGCATTGCTGGAAGAAAGTCTGGCTCGTTTCTGGTGAAAATTGGACTCCGCCAAGGCTGCCCTTTGTCACGATTCTGTTCATAACTTTTACGGACAGGATTTCTAGGTGCAGCCAAGGTGGTGAGGGGATCCGTTTTGGTGGCCTAAGGATCAGGTCTCTGCTTTTTGCAGATGATGTGGTCATGGACGAGGTCCTGCCCCAAGTGGAGGAGTTTAAGTATCTTGGGGTCTTGTTCATGAGTAAGGGAAAGATGAAGCGTGAAATCGATAGGCGGATTTGGTGCTGCGTCTGCAGTGATGTAAGTAAGTAAGTAATGTTTATTTATATAGCACCTTTCACAGAAAGAATCACAAAGTGCTTCACACGACAAAGTGATAAAACAATCATGCCAAAGAGAGTAGCTACCATAAAATCAATATAAACAGCCTCATGGACACCTCCCTCATGAGGTTTTCCGGGCACGTCCAACCGGGAGGAGACCCAAAGAAAGACCCAGGACACTCTGGAGGGATTGTGTCTCTCTGCTGGCCAGGGAATGCCTTGGGATTCCCCCGGAGGAGCTGGCCCAAGTGGCTGGGGAGAGGGAAGTCTGGACCCCCTCCTTAAGCTGCTGCCCCTGCGACCTGACTCCGGATAAGCGGAAGTGGGTGGGTGGATGGATGGATGGGTGGATGGATGGATGGATGGATGGATGGATGGATGGATGGATGGATGGATGGATGGATGGATGGATGGATGGATGGATTGATTGATTGGCATAACCGGGGTGTCATTACCGCCAGCGTGAATAACAATCTTACTGTATTTACGCTTATCCATAGCCAGCAGTTTCAGGTAGGATTTAATGTCGCCCGCTCTGGCCCCTGGCAAACATTTGGCTATGGTTACTGGAGTCTCTAATGCCACATTTCTGACTATGGAGTTGCCAATAACCAGAGTCGGCTTCTCAGTGGGTGTGTCACTGAGTGGGGAAAATCTGTTAGAAACGTGAACGGGTTGGTGGTGTCCCACGGGCTGGGTTCTATGCTTCTTACGTACAGTCACCCAGCCAGCCTGAGGTCCCGGCTGCTCGGGTTCTACTGGAGGACCGCTTCGGGGTGGTTCTGATCTAGTTAGCCCCGCGCTAGCTAAGTACGGCTATCTACAGGCTTTTCTACAGCGCGGAGCTGGGCCTCCAATTCTGACACCCTCGACTCCAAAGCTACAAAAATGCTAGAGCTCAAAAGGCAGCATCACGTCCCAAAATTCAAGAACATTTGGAAGGTTTGTGCCCCATTCCATCTGGAGTCGAACTAAAACATCACCATAGCAACAGTCAGACATGGTGGTGGTAGTGTGATTGTCTGGGGCTGCTCTGCTGCTTCTGGACCAGGAACTGATGGAACCATGTATCCTGCTCTCTAGCAGAACATCCTGAGTGGGAACGTCTGACCTTTGACCTTAAACAGGCGGTAAAACCCTCCAATGGGTCAGAATTCAGACGATTCTGTAGAGGAGAGCGGGACAAAGCGTGTACACATATTTTAGTCAAAGAAAAACACCGACATGGAACAGCTGAAGAAATGATGTAATTAAGGCAGAATTTGTGTCCTGTTGAGAAATGAAAAATGTGGCTATGTGAGTACACAAATGTATTTACTTGCAAGTGGGGATGTCTGATATTATCGGCTCATACTGGCATTAAAATTTGAAAAATTATCAGTATTTGTTTTTATTCTTTTAATGACACAACTTTTAGAATCCATGCACATATTATAGATCAAACACTTCAGCTTCTTCTCTTCTCACTCCAAATATCTAAATATGACAGATCCGACGTATAGTTGTTAAGATATTTTTGTTTAGTACAATTGACCTGTCGCCGAGCCCCGCCCCCCTTAGTTACTGTTGCCAACTCCGACAATAAGTGGATCAAATACTGCAGCTCCGCAGATTTCCGTGATGGAAAGAAGTAGACAGATGCGTGTCAGCGACATTTTTTGGAGCAATTTCTCCTCAATATCATCCAGATCGAGGCAAAAGGGTTACAGTAGCAGTGGAGGGATACATTAGTGTCGGCTCCGCTGAGCGAAGCGTAGCAGGGAACAAGGAGTTGGGAGTTTGGGAGAAGGTCCGGCGTCTGGTGACGCGTGGTTCCGAGTAGCGGTGGCGGGGATGCGGTGTCCCTGTGAGCTGTCAGATGTCAGCTGTCAGATGATCTTAGCTGCAGGCAGCTCTAACGGAGAAAAGCTCCCGGCGCTCTGCATCACTTCAGTTGATCATCTCAGCTGAGTTTATAAAATGTAACTTTTTACGCCCGTGTTTACTTTCATTTTTAGTTCCCGGCCGGAGCTCGGCATTAATTCATCACGTGATCATGACACCACCCGCTGTTGCGCCAAGGCTTAATGTGCGTTTATAAGACACACGGTTGAGGTAATATTACGCTGATTTGCCAGCACGGTGTGTCTTATCTAAAAGGGTCTTGGATAGTCTGGGAGGCGGACCTCCGCCCAGCCGCGGCGGGGGGAGCACTCATGCTTGGCTGTTGCTGGTTGAGCTCGATGAGGAGGTTCTGAAGGGAAACGAAGGAGACACGACTACTATCGAGGCTAATGCTTAGTAGTAAATTAGGCTTAGCTTCATCATTTTGTTTGGAGTTGTCGGATAGTAACGGTTGCTATGATGTGTGATTGGACAATAGTCGTTCTGGGGGCGGGGCCGGCGAAAGGCTAATTGGCCCTAACTTAAACTGAATTAGTTAGTTACCTAAAATGATTTCGTTTTCCTTTTCTTATCGGGGGGAACCCCACATATACCAGTATGTGTTTATATCGATATCTGAGATTAGGAGTATCGGTAAAAAGCAGTTATCAAACATCCCTACTAGCAAGCTAATTTGTGCTAACCGCTTTTGTGTTCATGTAGAAATGCTGTGAACCTGGCTGTGTTAAAGTTGAACGAGCAGGGGCTGCTGGACAAACTGAAAAACAAGTGGTGGTATGACAAGGGAGAATGCGGCAGCGGAGGAGGAGAGAGCAAGGTTAATACACACACGCACACACACACACACACACACACGTGATTCATGGTCAGTGTGTTAAATATGAAAGGCCTAAAGAAGCAGCACAGGTACATTCTATCAGTGACATAACTGTAACCTTCCACATGAAAATCTAACTACGATTATTTCACTCAAAAGAAAACCACCAGTTGCTTGGAAACCAAGCTGCACAGTTTTCTGTTCTGCTTCTTCCACTATGTTTGGTCGAGGTCTGGTTTGGAGCACACTTAGAGTCCTCATCAGGGTCAGCTGATCTCAGACCAGGTGGTAACACTCCAGAGCTTTTAACAGAGTCTGCATGACGTGTCCAAACTCTGTGTAGCAATGGCTCTGGCCTGACAGGGAACTGCAGGCGAAACAGCACAGTAGCTTTTCATTGCAGCGCCTCTCATCATCTGTCTCAGAGGCTAAACAGTGGAGCCCTGTTCAAATAAAAAGGGGAAAGGATTTACTATAAAAATATAGGAATATTTGCTCAAAGTGAAGCTTTTCAAACATTTTTATATGGAGATATTTAAATTCCAGCCCATGTGGCGTAGTATTATAATGATTTATTATTTTGTCACTAACTGCAAAGAAAAGGTTTGGGTAATAGTAACTCTTGGCGGGGCCATCCTTGGTTGCGAGAACAGTGTGAGAACCGCTGCCTTCTTAATAACATAAGATAACATTGATAATGATGTTATTTATGTTATTCCCATTGAAGAGTGCCAGTAAACCTTGCCGTATTGAAACTGAATGAGCAAGGGACCCTAGACAAGATGAAAAACAAGTGGTGGTACGATAAAGGAGAGTGTGGCTTCAAGGACTCCACCGAAAAGGTCAGTTTTTTGTTTGTGGGTCAAACACGCCGTTGATGCATTTAACGTGCAGGTCTGCGTGCATGACATTTCAGGCTTTACACATAACCCTTGTGAATGGAACTGTTTGTTTAAATAAAGATGAAATATAAAGGCTCGTGCACATTTAGCTTGCACTGTAATAATCGAAACATTCAGCAGCAGCTAAAAGACTAACAGCAAAACACATCTGAACAAATTCAGGTCAAAGAACAATCATCAGTGCAGTGTTGGCGAAAACATGTCGGACATTACCGACGTGATTTAATAATGTCCTACGAAAAACTTTAAATCTTCAGACATTATGACCGACGTGCCTTTTCTCTTAAAGTAGCTCTCCGGAGTATTTCTTTTATCTGATGGCGCCATCTAGTGGCTGACAAGCGTATCACACCAATAGTCGGTCGACTCAATAATTTAAGATGGCGACTGCACGTTTCTTGTTTATGAATGTGCTTCTGTAGCCGACAAACAGAGCTAAAACACGTTGTTTTACAAGTATTATTCTCATGTCATGTTGTGTTTTCATATAATTATATTTTAAAGACTTACTTGTCCGTGAAAAGTTCATCAACGCTGCATCAGCCGAGGTACGTCCTTAAATTTGAAGCACGTAAGCGGTAGTCTAACGCTATTGGTTAGTTCTGGTCGGCGCTCAGTTTCCTATTGCACTGATTTTATGGGCAGGGGGCGGGCTTAGCAACAAAAAAAATAGACGTACGCTTATATTATATCACACTACATGATAAGACAATCACTTTTACGGATTTCTAAAAAATCATACATAATTGCTTCTTTAACAAACCCAAAAAAATCTTCCTGAAAACCACAAATTGCAGACTGTTGATAATTTGCTCTGATTCTGTGACACAGACGTTTGTTTCAATAATCCATCAGAGATCGTCTCTGGTCCCTGCTGCAGCTGCCTGCAGGAGCGCTTCTTCCGAGCACTTTAATTCATCTGCGCACCGGAAGCTTTAAGCAGCTGTTTTACAAACGCGAGGCAACTTAAGATCATTTGTTATTATTGTGATATTTGTGCTGAACTAAAACACCAGACAGAATGACATTTTTCATTCAAAAATATCCTGCGTGAGACACGCTCAAGTCTGCCAGTTTGGCAGGCATAGCTCGAAGGTTTTCGCAAACACTGTCAGTAGGAGTTCTGTGGAGGTCTTTTTGTTTCTTACATTTGTGTTCATCTGTCTAAGTCAACGTTCATCTTTTCCGGTGAGTTTAACTGTTTGCTTCACCACCCTGTCTGTTATTATTCACACCCAAAGCAGTCTCCTTCCCAGGCAGCACACATAGGTGGGCCCCATATGGGATCTATATGGGCAAGCCGTATGGGTCCCAAGAGGGTTTGTCCATAGTTCCCGAGCGCGGCCACAGCTGCAGCTCACTGCTCCCCACCATGGGGATGGGTCAAATGCGGAGATGTAATTTCCCCAGTGTGTGATGATGACTTGGGACTTTAACTTTAATACCAAGTGATGCAACATCAGGAAACTAGAGAAGTACCAGGGCCTCAAAGAAGAACTTGAGAATGCCTGGAGAGTGAAGACATCGGTGGTGCCCGAGGTCATCGGGGCAGTGACCCCCAAACTGGATGCATGCATGACGCATGTACATTCCACACAGAAATGAGAAACGCGGAATCAGGCCAAGACAACTTTTACAGCGTTTATACCTTCTGCGGCTTGTCCCCGCTGTGAGCCAATATTCTCCCAGACTGTAGGGGGCGGCATAGGGCTCTAGGGATGCATACAACACACAACAGCTAGTCCGCCATGTTTTTCCGCGTGGAACTGTCCGCGTAGTTAGAAAATTTCCTAGGTGTGTGGTGCGGAAACTTTGGGCCACGCGGAGGGGTGTGGTTGCTGAAATTTAACCGCATGGAGCCATGCGGACCTCACTGATGTGTCGAGCATAAACCAAGCTTAACACAGAGTCCTTGCAGAAAGTATACAAAACCTTTTAAATTTAAATAACCGTGTTTTGAGTCTCATTTGGTGAAAGAACTTTGTTATACTGTTGGAAGAATTATCCTGACAAAAACATCTCAGTCCACAAAAGTGCAGCTCTAGGAGCAGCTAAGAGACTGTTCAGAACCCTCAAGCTCCCAGGCCTCTGGTAGAGGACCCGAGCTTGGAAGGATGAGACCAGCCGCAGAGGGTGAGATGGGATTTTTAAAATTAAAAATTCCCATCTCACCCTTGAGAAATTGAAAAGAGTATATTTATAATAATGCCTCATTACTTGTAATTTTTCTTGAACGATTAAAATGCAATTAATCAAGATTAATTAATTACAAAGCCTCTAAATAATTAGATTAAGTTTTTAAATCGAGTTTGAATTATGAAAATCTAGTAGTCTATACTACTCAAGTACTATTTATCTCATTCCTGTTCTCATCTGCCTCATTTCCTGAAGCCAAGATGAGATAATTCCTGATTTCCAAGCAGTTCAACAAAATATTCAACTCAAATAGCTCTGTTAGGCTTTTAGCAGCGAGAGGCCTTGATATGCTTGAGTTGAAACTGACCCATCCAAGTTCTGAGTGTCTCAGCTCGTTGACTTTATCAGCCAGTAGTTTCTCTGAGGTCTTCGGGCTTCTTTCCTTTTCTTTTGCCGCTTTTCCAAGGCTGTTAGACTTGGTGCTGAAACTGGGCTGTCCGTGTGACTCAGCTTTTTTCTGTGCACTGTGATCAGCTGACCTCTAAAGCCACTTATGTCACCCTCTATTCTCTTCTTTTTGGCATTAATTTATGATATCTCTATTGGTCTTGTGAAGGTTCTCAGTCATCCAGGTCATGGTAATCCGAAAGGGTTTAAATGAAGGCAACTGGACTTCTTTGGTTTCTTGAAGACGTTTCGTTTCTCATCCGAGGAGCTTTGTCAGTTCTGACTGGAATATGGAAGGGTCAAGCTTATAAACTGTAGCTGTTTGTTGCTACTTGACGAGCTGAAACTACCTATGAGGAGGGGTATTCATAGGTAGTTTCTGCTCGTTAAGCAACAACAGACAGCTACAGTTTATAAGCTTGACCATGTGACAGGATAAGCACAAGTTTTGCTACCTCCCATAGATGGTGATACTCTGCTCTGATAAACACTCATCATAGAATGCATCCAGTTGATCATTTTCGGAGCATTTTTCCTCTATTCTACCAGTTCCACAGAGACGCAGAACAGTAGCAAGCTCTCTCTTTGCTTTCAAGAAGTACTCTTGAATCCAGAACAGAAAGACTTCTCACAAGAGGATATTTGAGTGGAGCCTTGTTAAAAAGCTTGGACACCATTTTCAGTAAAGATGGCTCGCAGTCCTGGCTGAACTCCAGCCTCAGTCTCTCAGCATCTGGGTTCTTCTTCATGTGTTCCTCTAGGGCCTGCTGACAAATCCCACTTTCAAATTGCTGATATGTGGTTGTCTACGTCCACATGTTGCAGCTTTACTCTGATGTTGCATTCTTCATGACACCAGCTTTGATGCATTTTTCTGTTGGACTTCTGAGCATGGTTGTGAGGTCGCTGCTCATAAATGGCAGCATGGGTTTGTCAGTCTGGTACGACTTCACTGCAATGGTCTTTTGTCTGGTCTTCCCAAAAAAGCTGTGAAGCAACTGCAGCTTATTCAGAATGCTGCTGCTAACAAGAACCAAGAGAACCGAGCACATCACTCCAGTTCTTAAATCTCTACACTGGTTACCAGTAAACTACAGAATCCATTTCAAAGTGCTTCTACTAGTTTATAAATCACTCAAGGGCATGAGCCCAAAATACATGTCAGATCTCCTTCCAGTATCTACACCCAGCAGGGCTCTGAGATCCTTAGGAAGCAGTCAGCTGGTAGAACCCCGGGTCAGAACCAAAAGGGGTGAAGCTGCTTTTAGCTACTAAGCTGCACACAGATGGAATCAGCTTCCTCATGACCTCAGATGTGCCCCAACTCTAGAAACTTTTAAATCAAAATTGAAAACCTTCATGTATTCATCAGCCTTTGAATGACTGTTTCTTATGCTGCACCTTCTGCACTGTACCTGCTCACCCTTTGTGTATTTAATTTGGTCTAAATTTACTTGAACAGAATAGGTGACAAAGGGCAGCCTTGGTGGAGTCCAACTCTCACCGGAAATGAGCCCGACTTAATGCTGCCAATGCAGACCAAGCTCTGACACTGGTCGTAAAGGGCCCTAACAGCCTGTATCAGAGGACTAGTGAGTCCGATTCTGTTCATAACTTTTATGGACAGAATTACTAGGTGCAGCCAAGGTGGTGAGGGGATCCGTTTTGGTGGCCTACGATGGATGGATGGATGGATGGATGGATGGATGGATGGATGGATGGATGGATGGATGGATGGATGGATGGATGGATGGATGGATGGATGGATGGATGGATGGATGGATGGATGGATGGATGGTATATTTTAATTGTGATTTTAATGTTCATGCTATTATCGCTAATGGAAAGCACATTGAATTGCCTCTGTCTATGAAATCTGCCATATAAATAAAGCTGCCTTGCCTTCAAGGCAATTATGGTTTATTTTTATTCAAAGTGAAATTATCATTGATTAAATGAAATGTGGACCTACATGTATCAAAGAAATGTTGACTATAGATTTTAAGTCAACAGTAAACAAGCGACACCATGACTGAAACAGGAGCTGGTTAAAAAAGAATTCATTGTGGTGTTTAAGAGTCCAACTAAAATGGGAAAATGGACGGGTGGATTCCTCAGTAAGAAACTGATTATTCAAAAATGAAACTCCCAGTTACTAATAGTAGTGGGGACATGTCCTCGGCGTCCCTGGCTAAAATGGACGCCTGTACTAAACGCCCTACCGTATTTGCACTTCTTGGTTCCATTGTGTCTTTGTCAAATCCTCATTGTTTCTGTGCCTTTTTGTCTTGTTTGTATTTTGGGCTCCTAACTGCAACTTGTCTTCAAAGCTCAGCAGCCTAAAACCTGAGCTACACTAGCTTTCTAACCCTGTGGCTGTACCCGGGGTGGAGCAGACCAGTCAGGCAGCCTGTGATTTCAAAATGACCAGGGATGTGAGGCGTGGACATAGCTACTTTTATTTTACAACTTGTGTGTGTGTGTGGGTGTGTGTGTGTGTTGTAGGAGAAAACCAGCGCTCTCTCTCTGAGTAATGTAGCAGGAGTCTTCTACATCCTGGTTGGCGGTCTGGGTCTAGCCATGATGGTGGCGTTGGTCGAGTTCTGCTACAAAAGTCGTGCTGAAGCCAAAAAAATGAAGGTGCTTTACTAAAGTTTAACTTTACAATCTAAACACATTTCCTTCTTCATTCATAGGTATTCTTGATGTGTAACATATATTAAAATATGTCTGAATCTATGTAAGAGTGTATGTTCCAGTGGTGATTTTTGACCATTTGTTGATTTACAGATGAAATTCACAGATGCGATGCGTTCCAAAGCTCGTCTGTCCATCACTGGGTCAACCAGTGAGAATGGTCGTGTTCCAGTGGCTTATCTTCGCCCAGGACTACCAATGAGCCTCAGTATGACTGATCTCTCATGACCACGCCCTAGTCAGTGCCTTACAGCCAATCGAAACACACGGATCCTTCCCTGAAGTGGACACAAGTGCTTGCCCTCTTCTATAATGACAAATCTCCAGTCATGATGGATTCTCAGCCCTGATTTTCATTCAGGCGTTTAGCATTGAAAACTCCCAACCCTACTTTTTATCATCTGATCTGGAAAATCTAGAGATGCTCCCACTGTTTGGCTGCAAGGATTTGGAAGTGACTTGTGCAATCAAACGTGAGTCATGAGACCATCAGAGACCGATGTTTGTTCCACACATCCACGACAAACAATCAAGCACACTTGGACAGTTTTTTAAAAGAGAATATGACTTGTTTTGTAGATCGTTTTTTGTTTTCTTTTACCATGAAGGCTCCTCTTGTACAGAAAACGAGGACAACAGTGTTGCCAACGTTCATGCAATAATTACATTAATCAGGGATGGGGCCCGGAGAAAGTCAAATCTAGTTTTAAATGGTCTATCAAGGACAGGAAGTGGTGTCCTCAATATTTACTGAAATAATTGATATTGTAAAAGCAGAAAGTGTTATTGTATCTATTTGTTCTTATCCATTCTGCCTGAAAATCCCTTATTAATGGCAATCACCCAGAGAAGAATGAACTCACACACACACACACACACACTAC
Organism: Aphyosemion australe; assembly: GCA_006937985.1. Taxonomy (NCBI): domain Eukaryota; kingdom Metazoa; phylum Chordata; class Actinopteri; order Cyprinodontiformes; family Nothobranchiidae; genus Aphyosemion; species Aphyosemion australe. The sequence continues at coordinate 12,331 of SSNS01000716.1, read as the reverse complement.
ATAACCAGTTTATAATGAATCCTTTAGCTTCAGGACTGTTGGCTGAATGACAGAAAACCTGCTGAGTTTAAATCAGTACAGCTGAAAACAGCTGTTGTATTTTTTCTGATTTACAAACTCACTTTGTACATTGAGTATTCCTTTATTTGTGTTAAGAGCCTATCGTGTTCATGAGCTTCAACATCTACGGCTGAGGCACTCCCCCAGAATAACAAACACCAGCTGGATTAGGTTCAGGTCACCTGTGGTCACCATGGAGACTGTCAGGTACTGGCTGTGTTAGGGTCACACGGGCCTGGGTCAGAGGTTTCAGACTGGGTTTGACATGTTGACACTGGTTGCTGGTTGAATACCGGTCACCCAGTTCAAAATCAGATTTCCTCCCATTTTGACTGAAGCGGTAAAACGGAGACAAACTGTGTTACTACATTCCTCCTGTCAGGAAACGCTCTGTTCTCACGGATTTAAAACGTAAAAATCTACGTTAGGAGAGGAAGCAGAAAGGTGAAACTGGGAGACTCATTTCCACACGCCGAGCTGAACTCATTCAGATGTGAGTAAATACATGGTTTAACACACACACACACACATATCAGGAGAGTTCTGATGCCAAACAAACGATGTGCCAAACCTATTGATCGGTGCTCGGTCAACGGCAGCTGCTGATTCTGAGATCTGAGCCGGATGTGACCGAGCTGTCACGTTGGTGCCAAGCAGGACGACGACAGGACAAAGAGATCATTTGCATGTCAGTTTAAATCTTTTTTCTTTTTGATCAACTTGGCAGCCTGAATCCTCGTGATTGGCTGCATACTTATGTTACTTTATGAAAGCAGTTAGAAAATATAAATAATATTGATTGCAATAATAATAATGTTGTTCATGTAATGTGCAGTGTTTACTGTAAAAACCTGGGCCTGCTGTTTTATTTCTGCAACAAACTGATTTGTTGGGATTGTTTCAAGTTAACAGATCCTACAAAACAAAAGTCTACTGAGCTCATGTCACGTTTACCATGACCACGTGGTTCTGTGGTTCTGTCTCAACACGGTTCATGTCTGTTTATCCTCCTTTTGGATTAAACTAATGTTTTGAAAAGAAATATTGTAACTTAGTTTTCAACCATGCGAATCTCAGCTGGAGTTGGAGTGAGATTGCGGGTTATTTTTAACATATTCTCTCATAACAGGAAGTTGGGATTAAAGCTGCAGTGATCAGCAACTGAACCAACAAGCTTTCTCTCACAGGAATGTTGGGAACCATGTCCAGCGAACTATGCCTACGTGAAGCTGGTTCCACATAGACCCTGGAATTATTATGGGTTGGAAAGTCAAGACTTTTCTTAAATGAAGGAGCTTCAGAACGTGTTTGACAAACTGCTGAACATGGTGCAGCAGCAGGACTCGGGGTCCTTGTCATCCCTGCTTTAGACTCAGACAACAAACTGTTGTTTCCTGGTGATGGAGACGGTGGCTGGAGTCACCGCCGTGTAACCTGCCCCCACCCTGAGTGAAGGAGACATGTTAAATAGTTCTGTTGTTTTATGACTTTCTATTCTTTATATGAATATGCAAATGTCACTATGAGCTGATTCCACTGTACTGACATATAAACAGTGTGTCCATAGCTGGTTGTTATCTATTTTCAGTAAACGGTCAACATGCATGCTAACACACACGTTATCATTTGTCAGTGTGTTCTATAGGTCCTCTAGTAGTTCCTGAGATTAACGTACACACACACACATTCACGCACATACATATACACTCATACATATATACATGCATACACACACACACAATCACATACATATATACATGCATACACACAATCACATACATATACACATACATACATACATACACACTAACATACATACATACATTCATATACACACACACATGCATACATACATACACACACACATACATACACACAATCACATAAATATATACACACATACATACATACACATACATACATACACACACACATTCATACACACATACATACATACACACATTCATACACGCACACCTACATACATACACACACATAAATATACACACACATACATACATACACACACATTCATACACACACATACATACATACACATACATACACACACATAAATATACACACACATACATACATACACACACATACACACACACACATACATACATACACACACACATACATACACACACACATACATACACGCACACCTACATACACACACATACATACACACACATAAATATACACACACATACATACATACACACACATACATACACACACATAAATATACACACACATACATACATACACACACACACATTCATACACACACATACATACACGCACACATACATACACACACATACATACACACACATAAATATACACACACACACATACATACACACACATACATACATACACACACATTCATACACACACATTCATACACACACACATACATACACGCACACATACATACACACACATAAATATACACACACACACATGCGTGCATTTATGGTGTATGAAACCACTATGGGGCGTTGTACCGGTCTGTCGTGGTGAAGAGAGAGCTGAGCCGAAGGCGAAGCTCTCAATTTAACGGTCGATCTACGTTCCTACCCTCACCTATGGTCACGAGCTTTGGGTAGTGACCGAAAGAACGAGATCACGGATACAAGCGGCCGAAATGAGTTTTCATCGCAGGGTGGCTGGACTCTCCCTTAGAGATAGGGTGAGAAGCTCGGCCATCCGGGAGGGGCTCGGAGTAGACCCGCTGCTCCTCCACATCGAGAGGAGCCAGTTGAGGTGGCTCGGGCATCTTGTTAGGATGCCTCCTGGATGCCTCCCTGGTGAGGTGTTCCGGGCACGTCCAACCAGGAGGAGATCCAAAGGAAGACCCAGGACACGCTGGAGGGATTATGTCTCTCAGCTGGTCAGGGAACGCCTTGGGATTCCCCCGGAGGAGCTGGCCCAAGTGGCTGGGGAGAGGGAGGTCTGGGCCTCCCTCCTTAAGCTGCTGCCCCCGCGACCCGACTCTGGATAAGAAGATGAAAATGGATGGATGAAAATGGATGGATGGATGGATGGATGGATGGATGGATGGATGGATGGATGGATGGATGGATGGATGGATGGATGGATGGATGGATGGATGGATGGATGGATGGATGGATGGATGGATGGATGGAAACTACTATGACTTGGTGGTGGTTTATGGGGACACCCTCATAAACAGGTACTCTGGTGAACACAAAAAGTATGTCACGATGTTTTATTTTACCCATGGAAGAAAAGGCTCAATTTAAAAATAAAAAAAACTTATCAGAACATACAATCATCTATGACATTCTAAGGGCATTATGAGACCATGGTGGTCTGTATACCACACACACGATGTGGTTTACCAAACCAATTTTGAAATTGGCCAAAAAACCAAAAGAAAGTTTAAGTTCCTGAAATAACTAAATAAAATGATAATAGCAGTTAGACAGTAATAATCTATTAACAATGCTTACTTTTTATATTTGTCAAACATTACAACATTTTAAAAGTCATGAATTACGAGACCATCAAAAATGGTCTCATAAACCGACTGGTGTGTAACCTGACAAATCGGGCTCGCAAACCATAAATACACACACACATACATACACACACACACACAAACATACACGTACACACACATACCTACACACACATACATACATACACGCACACACACATACATACACACACATACATACATACATGTACACACACAAACATACACGCACACACATTCATACACGCACACACACATACATACACACACACATACACGCACACACATACATACACACACATACATATACACACACATACATATACACACACATACACGCACATACATATACACACACGCACACACACATACACACACACATACATACATACACACAAATACACGCACACACACATACATACACACACATACATATACACACATACATACACGCACACACACATACATACACACACATACATACACACACATACATACACACACATACATACACACACACACATACATACACACACATACATATACACACACATACATACATACACACACACAAACATACACGCACACACACATACATATACACACACATACATACATATACACACACATACACACACATATATACACACACATACATACCTACACACATACCTACACACACATACATACATACACACATACACACACACACACGTATGGGGTTTCCGAATGTGCCAAAAATGTGTCCTTGGATTCTGCTGCATTGTGGAGTAACATGTCATGACATTTAACATCATCTGTTTTATTAAATTGTTCTGCATTGCTGTAATGTTATGGTCTTCCAGTGTATTTCCACTGTATTGTCTTCTCGTGTTGTCACGTGATGTTGTTATAAGTTGTTGTCAGGTGTTGGTTTTACCTAATTTGTCTTATTTTGTTGTCCAGCCTTGTTGTCACATGCTGTTGTCTAGTCTGTTGTTACACTCAGGGGCGGTCCTAGACCATTTTGCGCCCTAGGCGAGCTCAAGCATTGCACCCCCCAATAATAAAAAAAAACACAAAAATACCTTGTTGTCAAATCGCTGTACATTTATTTAAACCATTCTACTAAATCATGCAACAATATGTTCACATTTCTTCAAAGCAAATTATATTCGTTTTCATGGCTGGTCAAAGCAGCACTTACATTTTCCAAGTAAGTCAGTTCTCTATGTGTTAAGAAAAATCTTTTGCAGGAAAAAGTTTGCACCAAAAACAAGCTTCTTATGATTATTTTTCTCCATTTACTGAGGTTCTGCTAAAGTGATAGTAGAAACTTCTTCCATCATCTCAGAGGAAAAATGAAGTCAGGTGTTACCTGATGTGGTCCTGTCCAAACCAACTCTGTTCTCTATAGATGCAGGATCAAGTGATGATGGACCGACACTTCTTACTGCATCTACAGGACACATGAAGCACAAATTCTGATCTTAAACATGAGATGTATTACACCACATGTACACAAAATATAGAATAACTATAACACACATGTAAATAGCTACTGTGTGACTGCAATACAAATTGCAACCTGATATATTTTTAAAGAATGCATTATTCCATGAATAAAATAGAGTTATAGATAAAGAATTGTATAATTAATTAGGCACACAGTAAATGTGGAATCAGTGTTGCTGTCAATATGAGCAGAAGTCACTCACCTGAACAACCAGGTGCAGTTAGTGACAGGAGGAGCAGCATGTTCTTGTAACGTCTCCTCTGGTGGCTCTAGGTCCATACATATAATGAGAAAACCAGAGGAAATTCATTGGATGTCATGGTACCACATTTTTCACACAAGTCACTATTTTAATCATAAGTATTTACCGACACGATAGACTCACCTGAGGAAAGCAGAGAAGCTGAAGAGCATGGCTGGACACAAGATCCAGCTNACAAAAACAGTAAATCTGAGATACTTGATCACAGCACTGTGAGCTCAGACAAATGTGACTGTGTATCTTTCCCACTTCACCAATAGTTGATCTTCATGCCGGTCGCTGGGATTTAGAGGATGAGTGATCCCTCTAACCTAAAGACTCGGAGGCTCCTGGAGCTGTCCGAAGTGCTGAATCTGAAGCTCACCTGTCTTTTTAACCCACCTCTCTGACATCCTGACCAATAATTTATTACCTCCCTCTACTCTCACACTTGTCCAAACCTGGGCTAACATCACTCAGAATTTAACCATAAGCTCTATCAAATAGAAAGGTTTTGAGCCTAGTCTGAAAAGTAGACAAGGTGTCTGCCTCACGGACTAAAGCTGGGAGCTGGTTCCACAGGAGAGGAGCCTGATAGCTAAAAGATCTGCCTCCCATCCTACTTTTAGATATTCTAGGAACCACCAGTAAACCTGCAGTCTGAGAGCCAAGTACTCTGTTAGGAACATATGGAACAATCAGATCACTGATGTATGATGGAGCTTGTTTATTAAGAGCTTTATATGTGAGAAGGAGGATCTTAAAATCTATTCTGAATTTAACAGGCAGCCAATGTAGGGAAGCTAAAACAGGAGAGATGTGGTCTCTCTTTTTAATTCTCATCAGAACTCTAGCTGCAGCATTTTGGACCAGCTGAAGACTTTTGACTACATTCTGTGGACCTCCTGATAGTAATGAATTACTGCAGTAATCCAACCTTGAGGTAATAAATGCATGAACCAGTTTTTCAGCATCACTCCTGGAAAGGATGCTTCTAATCTTAGCAATATTCCGAAGGTGGAAGGTGTTCGCCCTGAGACCGGGAGATCGTGGGTTCAAATCCTCAGTCGGGTCATACCAAAGACTTTAAAAATGGGACCCAATGCCTCCCGGCTTGACACTCAGTAGGGGCTGGATTGGGGGTTAAACCACCAAATATTTCCTGAGTGCGGCCACCGCTGCAGCTCACTGCTCCCCACAGGGATGGGTCAAATGTGGAGATGTAATTTCACCAGCATGTGATGATGACTAATGAGACTTAAACTTTATAAAAGACTGAGTCTCGCTGTTTTACTCAGGCTGAACTACAGCAACTATTCTCAGGTGTGATCTCACTGCTGAGCGGTACGGGGGCTTTGACCTGCTCCGTCTCCGACCTGGGCCGGTGCACCCCTCCTTGGTGGACCTGGTGGTCCCGGGCTCCCCCAGTAGCACCATATCTATACCAAACTTTGTGCGGACACCCGATCAGCATAGTCCACAGCAGCCCAGACCTCCTGAGCTCAAACCATCCTCCAGCCTCAGCCTCCCAGTAGCTTGGATTACAGGTGCGCGCCACCTGAGAACCAGACAGGAGATTTAACTGTTAGATGATCATAATAGTGAGTTAAAACAGAAAATGTAAGAAAATAAGAAACAGAAACAAGTTAGAAAACAGAGTTCTATATGGAACTCTGCATTTAACTAGCAGCCACTGAAAGTGAAAGAGGAGCAGAGTGATGTGGTGTGTGCAGCACAGACATTCTGACCCACCTGTAACTGATTCAGGGAGGTTTTGCTCAGAGGAGTGAAAAATGAGTTTCAATAGTCCAAGCATGAGCAAAAGAAGCTGTGGTCAACACAAATGTAGGTAAAAACATTACTGGACAGAATACATTTGATTTGATTTGATTTCCAAAGCGGAGCCAGCCGCCCACAGGAAGCTCACTTCAGCAGCTTTCATCCAGGATCTCATCCTTGGTCCCAATCTCAGCTCCTTCTTCACGTGACAGACCAGAGATCTGGTGATCCTACCATCACTCAGCTACGAGACACCAAAAACACAAAGTGGAGCAGAGTTTGGTCTTCCTACCAAACTGAACTAAACTCAACTGAAAAGAAAAACGAGTAAAGAAAAAATGAAATTAAATCTTGGGGATGTTGAAATAAAACGTTAAACATGTTTTTGACTGTTTTTATTGCTTTATTCTCTTTTTAACTGGAAGTGAATAATTGTTGCTTTATTTTTTCCCACAAGTCCATGACTGTTTCGTGGTTGTGGAGATGACTTACCACATCCCTGTGGGATCCCTCAGGGCGTGTGGGGTGAATGGCCCTCTGTGACGCTCCAGAGAAGGAACAAACTGGCACTGCAGGGTAACGATCCCCATCTCATTGCTGAGAGTACCATTACCAGTGCCGTTTTTATTTTTTTTTATGTTTTTTTACTTTGTTTTGTCTTGAAAAAGACAGTTGTTGGTTCTTCAGGAGGCGTGATCTGACCAGTAGACTTTTGGTGATCTGAAGTTTGTGTCTTTTGCCCTTTTCTGTTTTTCTTTTTGCAGTGTAACCTTGGTAAAAGTTTGCCTCCTGTCTGAATCAGACTCACAGAGTTAGGGTTCAGTCTGCAGACTCACCTATTCTCTACTGCTGTTGACGGAAACTGCTTGATGTTATTGGGACTTGTATTGTCTTGTTGCCACTGGATTGCTTCATACCAATTTATTTATAAAGCACCATTTAAAAATAGCATGGCAGCTAAACAAAAGTGCTGTACAAAAAAGAGCCAAATGCTCAAACATATCAACAAAACATAATGAAAGCATGGAAATCAGGTCATACACAAAAACATAGCACAAAATCACGGATAAAAACTCCTACTAAAAACGAACAGACTAAGAGAACAAGTAAAAAGTAACAGCAGAGTAAAAAATAACGCAGCAAGTGATAAAAACCAATTAAAATGGCACATATAAATGTATGTATGCACAAACATGAAAACGACACATAAATGAGGAAAACTCCAATAAAATAAGTGGAGAAGCAGCGCTGAAGCGGACTTCCGGCGTCGCCATGGAAACGCTGAGCGTTCTAACTAAATAGAGCCAGCTACAGAGCTTATATCAAGCAGCTGGCGGTCTCTATTTTAGTTAGAAATCTCTGTAGTCCTCGTAGGCATGAATATATAAGTCTTACTCCACCTGGGAGAAGAACCAGGTACTTTCCTTTCCTTCCATTCTCATTTATCTAGCACTGATTAATAGAAAAATAGTTTCTTCTGGTCGGCACAGGATATTAGTAAGAGGAATTTGTATAAATCTCTTTCTACCTGCCTACAGGTTCGACTTCTCGCTGAAGTCTTCTTCATGGGCTGTCCAGAAGCCTGGGGGACAGCCCATGAAGAAGACTTCAGCCAGAAGAAACTATTTTTTCTATTTATGTAACCGTGGCACAATGAACGTTATTTCGATGTAGCATTGATGAACACGGGCTGCCTGTGGACGTGCGTGAGCCGCGAGTGCCGCTCCTTGCGTGACTAACAGGGGATTGAATCCACCTGAGATTCGTTGGCGACCCCAGGGAAACCTGGAGGGGAGGGGAGTGCTGTGTCAATCAGGGATTTATCAGGAAAGCATCGATGTTCTAAACTCGCTTTCTGGCACAGCCCCCAGGTGTGAGAACACCTGAGTTTTCTTTTTTTATGGTTTTTACTTTGTTTTGTCTTGAAAAAGACATTTGTTGGTTCTTCTGGAGGCTTAAAGGGACACTAGTCAGCTTTGGCTTGTTTTTAGCACCCCCTAGAGTTCGTTGGTGAAACGGAAAGTAAAACGTATCTCTCCTCGCTGTGCGTTCGTCTTTTTAGCACCTTAATCTAACTGCTGAAATGTCTCCCCAGCCTTTATTAGTTTCTACGGGAGTTATTCATCACTAAATTACGGGGGAGTTTTCCTTTCAAACTTCTCCGTCACCTGGGGAGAGTTGCAAAGCAATTCCCTGGCAGGACAACAGAGGGCGTAGCGCTTTTCTGGGGTATCCTGCCTCCATTACAGTCACGTATCCGGTCCACGATAGTGTATTTACTACTGTGTTTACATTGTTTTAATGTATTTTAGACTTTTTAACACAGACAAATTTGTCCCTCATTCTCCTCCACCTCTAAACCCACGTTTCCCATCATTTCTGTCCACAAATAAAACGTTTGCTCTGTATCTTCGTGCTCCTTCAGTCACGGATGAATAAACTTTCATATTTCCTGACTTTTTCCGCGAGGAAATCTGCTCCGTGTCTGCCGCTAGATATCTTCAGCTCTCTTTATTTGTTGAGTTGGCAATGGCGGTGCTGTTGATGTATTTCAAAGAAGCGGCATCCTGACCAATCACAGGCTTGCGTTCTCCGTTGCTCTCGACGGACAGTTTAAAAAGGGGGCTTGTCGTCGTGACCCTCCGCGAGCCAAATGGCGCTGTTTGTCTCCGGACCGACGCAGACAAAGAAGTAAAGCCTAATTTATACTTCTCTGTCAGCTCCCCGAGGCAGAGACACGTTCTCGAACTTCTCCATCACCTGGGGAGTGCTGAAAAGCAATTCCCCCGCCAGGACAGCAGAGGGTATGGCCCTTTTCTGTTGGCTGCTCTTTTTAGGGAGCGATAGCTTCAGTTTGGGGGTCTTTCAGCCAGGATCTTCTCCAGAACAGAGTGAATGCTCCCCAGAAACAGCCTGTTTCCGGTGGAGCTAAAATGCACTCTGTCTGGCAGAAAAAGAGCGTTCTTAAAGAACCTTAGCTGAGGATGCTCGATGAGCAGACCCCCAAAGCTCCCAACGGTCCGCCTCAGATGAGAATTAACACGTTTTCTGTCGTTGTTAATTCTCCCTGGCTGGCCATAGCGCCACGCCTGCCGTTCATTAATAGCGGAAAAGGCAATTCTCATTTGTGGGAATTTGTCATGCAGCTGAGACAAATCCCTTTGGATTTGAGAAGCCAATTCCATCGGGGAAATGAGACCCAAATCATTTCCTCCGGCGTGAACGACTAAGACGTCTGGGGGACCGTGTGTGGATACCTCAGAGAGGAACCACGGAAGAACACCACCCCAGCGCATGCCCCCTTTACCAAACCATTGGACCTTAGCTGTTAGTCCAAAGTTTGTCCCAAACTGCTGTTGAGCCGCCTCTTCACCCCGTCGGATGTAACTGGACCCTATAATCCAGATTACTGGGGTGGGAGGTTGCTCAGATGCAGTGCTGGGAGGTTTGGAGGCATGCTTGGGTCTCAAAACGGTCCCATTTCGTCGACCCTTGAGTCGAATCATGGTGGGACGTTTTGGCTGGGAGGTGTCTTCAGACAGCCGTTGCTTCTTACAAGCAGCGCTGGGAAAATCAGCGTTTTCATGACCTCCGTCACTCAAACGCTTTCTTTTCCCAGACATCTGCTCTGAGCTGGCTGAGGGGGCAAAACCAACTTTGCTAGCCATAGTTCTCAAGTGGTGAATAAAGATGCTGTAACGATAGCCACCAAATTCACCAGATGTACTGAAATGAGCCGTTAACCGATGCTGTTTACACAAAACCAAAGAGTTTTCTGCTAGCAACAATCCGTCCAACTGCTCTTCAACACACGACTGAGAACTGAAAGACCTCTGTCAGATTCCTGGGACATGTAGCTTGGGTGGCACCACCACACATTCCATTACGCCGTACGCCCCGCCCACTCACGTTTCCAACCACGTGTCCATGTCGTCTACTAGTGCTACCGCGCATGCGCCATCTTGTGTCGGGTTTCAGTCTCCCAGACCGGTGCGGTCTAGTTCAGACAAGATAAACGGAACTTTGTTGCTGCGTCTGCGAGTTCTAATGAAATACTTTTAAACACTAAAAGACTGAAAGATCAGTCCTACGCAGATAAAAATAAAACAGATGAAATTCGTGCACATGCAGCAAGGAACAGAGGGTAATATACGGTATTACCTTATGTACGAGGAACCAGTAAGCAGAGTTGACAAAACAAACAAGACACGCTCACCATGGTGGCTCTGTCTATGGTTTAGAGGTCTTTCATACTGTGTACGATACCGCTGTTGTCTTTTTTTCTGCCGTGACCTCAAAATAACTGACTTCTTCTATTGACGCCATGTTTGTTTTGGTTGACCCACAAACTCGAGTAGGGTCCAGCTGCAGCCTCGCAGCCGCTACAAACCACGCCCCTACAAACCACGCCCCGTACAAAACACGCCCCCTACAAAACACCGAAAGTAACGTGACCTAAAGTTACGTACATGGCGTAAGTTGTGTTTTGTTACGAGCAGGTCACGAGACGAGTCAGCGCCAGTGGCGATTGCTAAAATGGAGGTAAGTTATGGGTGGTTTTATTATATAATTTATTAGTCATATATTATCAAAGAGGTGGTATTAGTTGCTGTTTCTCCACTGAGTATTTCTCTCTGAATGGTTCAAAAAAGTCCGGGCTACCATTAGCCTAGCTGCTAGGCTAAAATGATTGCTTCGTAACAATAAGCTACAGTTAGCTTAGCTGCCAAGCTAGCTTTCGAAGCTACACTTTTAATCAGAAATTCGGCAAGGGTCGTTTTCTCTTTCTTAATGCTTTTTCTTCAAATAGATAATTTATAGATCCTAGATAACAGATAAAAGGGCTATTCAAATAAAATAAAATTAGAAAGCAATGACCATACAATGATAAATGTACATTGACAAAAGTGCAATGCATTTTAAGAAAATAAAACCTTACTAATGACTTACATTGTATTTATCTAATAATTTTGAGGTCTTTAAGGCTTTTAATTTATAATCCAGTAGAGAACTCTCAAGGCCTAGAATAAGCATTGATAAAGTCTGTGCTATAGCCATCAGGTTTAAATAACTAAGATAATGTTATTACTGAAACAGTTTTCAAACAAATATTTATCTTGTTCAACCTCAACTTAATCTTCCTGTTGTTGCTTATGTAACATACATGAGGTAAAAAGTTGTTTTAATATGATAGATCAAGGATAACACTAGTAATACTTAATGTGTTGTTGTTATTTTTTAA
>SSNS01000715.1:185590-196668 GCA_006937985.1 Aphyosemion australe | reverse complement strand
AAAGGCTTGTCTTGCCTTATTTCATTCAGAGTGCACAGCTGCATTCTGAAGGTCTAATAGTGATCTGGTAGGTTACTTTTCCTTAATTTGCATTCAGCCTTCCTGCATTGTCTTTTCTGACTTGTAACTGATTGAGTGAACCTCCGTGGAGCTTTTTGTTTGTCTGAGATAAGTTTGACCTATTTGGGTGTGATGGTGTCAAGGACCTCAAGAGTTTTGCAGTTGAAATGATTTAGAAGTGAATCAAAACAGTTAGTTGCTGGACTTGTTGACATATTCATAAGTTCTATAAAAACCGAACTTGGATACCTTTTTTTCGAGAACAACTGAGGTGGTTAAGATTAAGTCTGGTGTGTGACCTTGAGTGTGTGTTGGTGCACGTACATGTTGTTGCATATCAAATAGTTCAAGCACTCCAAAGAATTGTTCTGCAGATTTGTCATTAGCATCATCAATGTGAATATTAAAGTCACCAGTTATGAGAAAATGTTCAAAGTCTGTTGTGATAACAGAGAGAAGCTCAGTGAAGTTTTTTAGGAAATTAGTGCATGACCCTGGAGGCCGATAAACTCCTAACACTAAGATCTTGGGTGTATCGTTCAACTCAGAACAAAGATACTCTAAAGAGTCAAAATCACCACACACTAGCTGTTTACATAGGAATGAGTCTCTAAAGATAGCAAACAGTCAACAGCCCAAATTTCTTATATCTCATTCATCCTTGGATCCTGCAAACAGACAAAATCAAAAAGAAATAGATGCTGAAGTGTGAAACAGAGTGGAAACACAGAGACATATGGGCCTGAGTGTGAAAGGAGAGAGAAGAGAAAACATTGAGAAAGGAAAGAGTGAAAGAAGTATAGAGAGGAAGAGCCTGGCAGCCTTCCCGGTGAAATACGTCCTGCTCCCAGGCCTGCTGTAATAAATTGATAACATCCTTTCACCACAAGCATTTACAGCTGTGTATGAAATGCTTTTGAACCTCTGTGTGTAGTGATGGGATTGGTACTGGACCGGAAGGGATCTGGACAAAGCGGATCATTTCAAAACAGGAGCTTTCAAGTTGGAAAATAAAAAGACGAATCATCTAAAGACCATTTAGAAGGAATTAATTCACCACAGGGACACGGAAATAAAATGTTTTCTTATTCCCAAAGTCTACGGGTGGGAAACATATTAGAGACAACCATGAGAGCTCAGTAGACGATATTCAAATGATGGTACCAGACAACCACTATTACGTATGAGCCAAATCAAAAAGATGAATAATTAATTAAAAAATAAAAAATAAAATCCAGCTAATTTTACTGTTTACATTGCATAGACCATAGTGTGTTTTATTTCTAACTACATGTTTTTGCCCTTTAATAACTTGTTAGCAGCATAATCATGTTCACAAGCTGAGTAACAGCAATGATCACAGTATCCTGTGAGCAGCTTTGAATGTGTTCAGAAAGGTTTCACTGGTAAATACATGTTAAACATCACCAGGCCATAGAGTATGGAAATAAAATCTAAGGCTAAGCAAACTAATGAAGATTATGGAACAATACTACCACTACTGGTGCATATGAATGCTGCACACAAAACCAAATGACTAAATCTGGCTGAAAACAAGGAAGAATAAACTGTTCAAAGCCTCCATCTTTCTGTATTATAGAGAGAAATGCATGTTTATTTACAGGTGATAAAATAAAGCTACACTACTTTAATGAGAAACATAGTAAAGGTTATAACATGCTGTGATACTGATAATACTGTAGCGGCCCTGCCCACTGCCAGGCCTGGCAGAGGCCGCGGGGCATTGTGGGGGTGGGTTAAGGTTCGTTTTGTTCCTTTTTAGTTGTGTTCTGCGGGGTTCTGTTGGGTTGGGTTATGTTAATGTTGTTTTACTTTTGTTTAGTGTTTATTATGTGTTGTTTTTAGTTGGTGTCGTTCCGCACCATGAGTTATGTTTGTATGTCGGGGAATGGGGAGGGGAGCCGTTCCAGGCATTAAAGTGTTCTGTGTTTGCTACTTGGTGACTCGTTCTTGCCGCTGCACAACACACCCGCTAGATGGCGTCTAAAACCGCCACAAAACTATAACACTAAAAAGAAATTGGATAACTAAAAAAAATAATAAAAATATCAAGATACTTTATTGCAAAACATATTATCTAGAGCCAGACTCAGGTTTGAGCTAAACTTCTTGAATCTTTCTGGATCAAGAATGACACAACAGAAAAATCAAGGCAGGAGGTCAAAACATCTCCACAGAACCTCGGCTTTTAAAATCAATAATTTGACAGATACAAAAGTAAAAGTATTTCATAGTTTATTTTAGTAATTATTTTAGTAACTACAAATTTTTCACATTTCGACATATTAATAGAATCACAGTATGAAGATATAAACGTATCAGTTATTATCATTTATCCCCTTTGTGTGTTCATTGTATTTACTTTGTTCTGTTCAGGGATTGCATTTATAAGCTACGGTTTGAGGACTATAATGCAGATATACTGAAGACAGTTTCCCAAACTTACCTAAATGATGCTGGTGAAGTGAAGAAAATCAAGGTCTACATCTACAGGGAGTGGCGGTGCATACTCATATGGTTGGGACTTACGAGCTAGAAATGGAGGTAACTGAGTAACAAGAACAATGTAAATACACAATAAGATTACCAGACCAGAACCAGTAGTCAACAGGACATCTGGGACAGCCTTTTTGTTCTGAACTTTTTATTTAAAATAAATAAAATGATTTATTTACAGTTTCAGGAAATCTGAATCTTCTTTTATTTTTCAGTGTATCTTTTGATTTCATGAGGCATCCATTCCAATTAATAAAAAAAAAAATTAATCAGGGATCAAACTTATTAGTTTTAACCACAATTCTCACAACCTGTGCTTTGATGAGTTTTATCCACCATCGGCCTCATTTATATACAGTAATTCTATCCAGGGAACATTGTGTCCCAAATGCCTTCCCAATTCTTTTTTTCCTCCTTAGTTCCTGCATCCATGATGCTAAATCTCCTTGTTTCCAACACCTTCGCCTTGAGCCACATTTACATTCAAGGCAACCACATGCGGACGGCCAAGGGGACCTTGATGTGCCCAGAACAAGTTTAACATTTACCACCCTATAAAGTGGCTTTGCTGCCCGGCAAATGAGAAGCCTCAGACATTTGAAAATTGCCTGGCCACCCTTCCTGAACATGAAAAGCTTTTTGTCACCTCATTTTTCGGGAGAATCTCTCGATTCCTCTTCCTCACCTTTCCATTTCCTCGATAGTGACTTTCTCCTTCTCCCCAAATGTGTATTTATATACACTTTCTTTCTTTCTTTCTTTCTTTCTTTCTTTCTTTCTTTCTTTCTTTCTTTCTTTCTTTCTTTCTTTCTTTCTTTCTTTCTTTCTTTCTTTTTTTCGTTCGTTCGTTGAATCCTTCTCTACTTTATTCGTGTATAAGATGAGCTCATTTTTTTTCTTGTATATTTGAGTCAAAGTAACCAACGATATTCTAGCTTCCTTTAACACATCCTATCTGTGTTGGCTGTTGTTTTGGTGCATTTGTATTAATAACAGGGATCTGGGTGGCTTTTACCTCTAAGTAATAGCTTTCTATATATTTCTGGGCACCCCTAAAGCGTATTCCTGCTCTAAAGTGCTCAGGAATGTCAGCCTGGTCAGCACTGTTTGACACATCCTCAATGTCTTTCTTTAAAACACCTCTCGGGCCGTCGTGTTTACTGAAAATTGAAGAAATATAGCAGGAAAAATACCTAAATGTGAGCACTCAGTGGAAGAGCAGCACTTAATGAAAGCACACGGTGTGCTTTGTGTGGGTTTGGGTGTGTGTGTGTGTGTGTGTGTGTGTGCGTGCGTGTGTGTTAATACAGGTTCTGCAGTGAAACACTTCATCGTAATTGACAGCACTTTTCAGGTCTGTAGCAAAATTGCTTGAAGCACAGTCTCATTTCTGCGTTAAATCTCTTCTCCTTTGGTCCTTTCATCCCTCCATCCCTCTTGGACAAAGTCCTGATTAACTACACCTTTTTATGTGAGCGGAAGGAGCAGAAAAGCAGAAAAGCTTCAAAATAATAATTGGCATTTGCATAGCACCTTTTAAAACAATAATTACAAAGTGCTTTACATGAAGTAAAAATGTCTTGCCCACACTCTGACAAAAGTAAGTTAATCATAAGAAAAAAACACAGATATAAGAACAAAAAATATGTGCAACAATAAAGTGAAATGCCATCAGATGTACCAGGTTTTTATGAGTATGTGTGGATACATCTGCACCAAAACTTCCAACATCTGTTCATGTCACACTTTTTCCATACAAAGACACTAATACGTGTTCCCACTGGTGTTTTTGTTTCATATTCAGTGTTCCAAATATATCCGACATCATTAAGATGCAGAACAGTTTTTTTTCTGCTTGCATACCTTCATTTTCTTTATTGCTTCTTTAGTGTTGTGGAATAAAAGTGTCTGGATTGAGTTTTCTGTTAAAGATTTATGATTGTGATCAGGTTCTGATGCAAATCAGAGATTTTGTGTCTCCTTTTTTCATGTTTTTGATCTGTTTACCAGTTTGTCCTTTAGAAACCAGACAAAACTTTAGGAGAATATATAGATGCTTAAAGCCATACTGTGCAACTTTTCATATTTTTAAATCATTTTCTTGAGCCAGAATGTGCTAAAATGACTCTTTACAGGGTTAATGAAATGGTACTCAGACTCCCATCACTCTCTGTGGCCAGAAAACCACACTTGCAACTTCAGAGTGGCGGTCTGGTCTCTGTTGGACTTAGAAAAAAGAAAGAGCTGACATAACATGGCACTGCAGCCTGCTTCCAACATGTTTCCTGCATGTTTTAGATCATGAACACAGCTGATTGTTTGATTTAGTGATGAACCGCTCCTGTAGACACTAATGAAGGCTGAGGAGACGTTTCAGCAGATTAAAGTGTTAAAAAGATGAACGCACAGCGAGGAGATAAGTTTCATTTTTGGTTTCACTAACGGACACTAGGGGGTGCTAAAAGCAAGTTCAGTTAAAGTTATCAGTGAGTCACTCTCAACGTCTCAACTTGTTCTCATCCAATAATCTTTATTATTTTAGTGATTATATATCCTGATGTTTTTTCCTTTCATACACATTTTTAAAGGAAAAAGCCACCCACACAGACATTATTTTCATTTTGGTGTTTTTAAATTGTACAGTAGCTCCTAAACAGAAAAAGAAGTCAGCGGATGATACGCATGCTTTGAGACAGAAGCAAACACAGAATCTTTTGTGGGGGAAGTGTGAAGCACTAAAACCATTTATGTGTGACACAGTCTGACAGGAGGCTTGCTAAAACCTCGGTAATATCCTCACAGAAAGAAAACAGCCTTTTGTCACCTGATGGGTAGCCTCATTTTTCACACTAAGGGACTTCTTCGCAGACACTGATGGGACCAAGTCCCCTCTGTGAAACTTTGAAAGTGTGTGTGCGGGAGCTGCAGAAGCAACAGCAGTGTGTGTGTGTGTGTGTGTGTGTGTGTGTGTGTGGTGATGGAGTGACATTAGCTTTAGTAATAAATGAGGTGCCAAGATAGAGCGTTTTGTTGAGGAAATGCTGTTTGGACATTCTGGAACACAAAAGATAAGAATAGACCAAATGAACTATTTAAATTATAGAAAACAAGATGAGAGGTAGGATCAGGACTTAAATGACGGATGAGCTGGTCGAGTCTTCCGCCATGAGACGATAAAGCTTCTGAATAAAACAACGCGTGGTTCTGTATTTTTCCTATTGGAGTGCATCTATTTGTCTGCTTATCTGTGACCGTTTAGCTGTCTGCCTCCCTGTGCCTGTTTCATCTACAGGATCAGTGATGTTCCCGCTACGGAGCTCAGCATCCGCTGACATGTCGCTATCTTCTAGCTAATATCACTGTATACATACACACACACACACGCACACACACACACTGACACAGCAGAGGAGCTCATACAGATTACTACCTGCAGAGAGACAGGGTGTGACACATGACTAGTTATCCTGCTCTACTGACCAAACACCTCAGGCCTCCCAGCTGGTTGCTGCAGTGATGTGGATGTTTGAGTTGGTTGTTTTTGTTATCTATTTCCAGTGATGGGAATAACATGTTAAGATAAACTGCATTACTAACAGGTTAGTTTTTTAAGCAACATGTAATTATATTACTTTCTTTATCTGTAGAACGCCGTTTCTGTCGATGGTGCAGCACGGGTGCTTTTATAATTCTGCAGCAAGGTTTGTTGAAGCTGTCATCATCTGACTGGAAACTAAAGGGGCGGATGTTTACATCCAAGCGCTTCACGGCCAGTGAGCAACGAGGAAGACGTGACCGCACAGGGACATTTAAATAGTGTAAATTGGTGCAATGTTTCCTGCTTGTAGTTTCTTTTTTTTAGCTGCTCATTTATTTCAATTATTAATTTTGTAATAAACGATTGGACACACATTTTAGTACGTTTATTTTAGTGTTGTAGTAATTTATAGTGAATATAATAAATTTTATTAAAGGTGGAATATGGAACACGAACACCAAAGCAACATCTAGTGTGTGGAGTTGCAACAATAGAACAAGGTTTTCAGGTTTTCGAGATGCCAGATTTGCTGTCAATACGTGAAGTGAGCAGCCGGCTCCGTGTCCAGTGACGACCTAAACTCACTCTGGTTTTAGATCTTTTATGGTCGCTCCTCTTCTGAGAAGGATAACGACATCTTCTGGGCTCAGAAGCAGCTGCTCGACTTGCCGACTCCGCCATTTCCCACAGTGCCAGCCTCACTGTGCTGAGCAGACTGTTTACCATATTTGGCAACCCGCAACGGTGCCCTCTATTGGCTCGTAGATGTAAACATAAACCCAGTGTTGTGCCCGTCAAAATAAATATTTGATTATTGTTTAATTAAAATATAGCTTTTAAAGGAAATGTTACCTTCATTCTGCACACCTAATGCCCTGTGGACGTATTATATTTTTAAAATATAGCTTTTTATTAAATTGTTCCATATTCAACCTTTAAGTGGGGAAAATACATTTTGTATTGAAAAAGTAATTTAATTAGTTACTTTTGTAAAATTCTCAGTTATTAAATCAGTTAATTTTTTTGAAGAATTAATTAGTGATTTGAACTAATTACTTTTTCAAAGTAACTTGCCCAATACTGTTTATCTCTTGTTTCAAAATTGATCATGTTGATTCATTCAGATCCTTTGTAGTTATTTTCAGTGGATGATATGAAAGTATCAAATAACCTGATTCTTAATTATACAGCATCCTTTTGCATCCCATTAAGAAAGGTTTAAAGAATGTTGAGTTCTTACAGTTTAGCACATCAACAATGATAATTACCCAAAATGCAATGCAGTATGACATCAGTGTTGTTGCCTTTGTTCTGCTTCATCCATCAGCTTTTTGTCAGTGTTGACGCGTACGCTCCATCCTTCAGCTTCCTCTCACTTTTGTCATTTTACTGTTTCAATCACAGGACGTCAACGAAGAAGCAAAATAAGTTTTTCTTATTTAAAGAACAGGAAGGACAGCCTTTTAAAAACGTTGAGACACCAAGAGACTGTTACAAATAGTGAAGGTTAGATAATTCTTTAAAATAATTTTGCTTGGTGCTGTATTTGAGTAGAGCTTAGCAGGTTTACAGATGTTGAGCTGAATGTGGGTGTAGCTGAGGGTCCTGCACCACACAGCCTCAGGTCTACATGAATGTGCATGATGTTATTTGTGAACTCCATCATCAACACAAAGCAATCTAAGCTTTAATCTCTCATCTTAAAGGCTGCAGGTAAGGATAACAGTCCAAAAATACCTTTGTTCGTTGCACCTGAAAAGTTACATTTCCACAATACATCACCCATTTTAAAGAATTATTTCTGCAAACATCTGAAGCCAAATTTTTATGTTGATGGTGCAGATTTTATTTATTTCTCCATCTGATGTATCTTATTTAAAACTGGTAGCAGTTCTGCTGCAAAGTCTGCAAAATCGTTCCGTGAGCATTTTGCTTTTCAAGAGAACTCGACTGGCTCTCTTATCTGATGTATCTTAATCACATTCCTAGCTTACTAGAATCCAGCAAAAGGCTTTTTCTGCTTTCTGGGCATGAATGTTTTCATGTTTTAGAGTGCTGAGCAGGTGTATTAAGGAGCCCATGGTTTCTGACTGTTAGAACAGGAAAAACAAAGCTTTCAGTTAACTGGAACCTTGATGAAAATAGCTTAAAGTCAATGTTTTGGTTTTGTTTTCCTGAAGTTATGTAAAACAGAAGCATTGTACATGACCTTGCTTAAATTTAGGAAATGATGCTTTATGTTTCATTTACATTTTTTGTGAGAACCATTTGTTTTTTATTTCCTGAACCATTAACAATCAGTTCACGTCACTCTTTGCTTGTTTGAAGTGTAACATGAGAATAACATTTGTACCGAATTCCTTCAAAATAACAAAGGAGTAGTTAATTTTTTGCATTAAAATTCAAAAATTCACTTTTATTTGACTCGTTTGCAATGTCCTCCCTCCAAACTAAACCCGTCATTCAGCTGCTGCTCAGTAAAGTCATCTGGTTGCAGGTCGTCCTCAGGAGCATCACTGAGGCTCTGTTGTAAAATGACAGAGGTTATTCTGTTCACCATCTTCTCCACCAGACTCTGATTCCTCCTCCCACCTTCACAGCTCCTCTGCTGCCCTCAGGCCTCCCTCGGCCAGTTGCGTCTCCAGAGAGGCTGTTTTCATTATTTACACTCAGGGCCCACGGTGGGGGATGACTTATTCCATTTTGTCTCCATCGGCTGACTTTTGTGACACACACGTCATGCAGTGGCAACTAAGCATCAATGTTGGGCAAACCCTTGTGATTCCAAAAATCTAAATTTACTTTTACAATAAATGAACTCTGTCAAAAGTCAGTTCCAAGCCTTTTTTTGACACTTTTCAATGAAAATCCCTTCATAAAACAGCTTATAGATGTGAAAGATACCAAATAGCTCTGATTAATGCAAAAGCATGAAGGTTTTAGTGTGATGAAGAATGCATTTATGGTGAGAACTTTAGCCCTGACTGTCGCTCGTCTGCTTTTTGTTTGCTCGCTGAAGCTCTCAACATTTCAACAGATAGAACTAAGAAACGTTTCACACACTGTGATGCACGCAGAAAAACATCCCCTCAGAGTATATTTATTTTGTGCAAGGCATATTTATTGAAGAATCCATCTTCGAATCAAATTTCTCCAAAATATATATTCTCAGTCGTGATAAACCGTTGCAGACAGATCCCGTCAACCCAACTCTCATGTTGTCCTCTCTTTTCTGTGACAAGAACTCTGATGATTTTCTGCTTGGTGGAGTTTTCAAAAGCAACAAAGGAGAAGGTTTATCATGTTAGACGTGTCACTTCATTGGGCAATTTGTTGAAAAGCAGCAGTATTACACTGCAAAAACCCATTTTCAACAAAGTACAAAAGGTTAAAAAAGGTTTAAAAATTATGTAAAAAATAGCAGAAAATTTGTAAAAAAAATTAAAAAATCAAATAAAAATTTTATTTTTTTAATTTTAAGAATTCTAGTCAAGATTACTTTACTCAAAACAATAAAATTGGATCTTATTTAAGAATATTTCTTATTTCAAGTAGTTATTTTTTTGCAGATAAGAGCTTTTGTTTCTTTTTAGACTGAAAACTAAGATAAAATATCTAATATCTAGTTGTTTTTTTTTTTACTTTCTTGAAAATCATTTTTTGCAGTGTGCTTACTGTGTGAAGCGATCATCCACAAAATAAGTGGATTTATTTTTAAAAGACAAGAGATTTTATTTTTAAGAAGGTAATGGGAGCAGCTTTTTTGTCCAAAATCAAATTCACACAGACGGTGATTTATCTCTGTTTTCTTTAGTCAGATAGAAAATCCAAATGTTACAAACTTTTTATTTACAATATTTGAACATGTGTTGCTTCAGCCACAGGTTTTGGAAAGAAAGTGCAGAAAAAGTTCTCAGCTCCATCTGTGAGACATCTTGAAGGTTTTCTTTGTATTTTCACCAGAAAATGTTGCAAAAGGTTTCATCACCTTGGACAAAAAACACAAACCAGTGAAACAAAGAAATAAAAAAACTGTTGCAATAAATTATTATTACCTGGTTTATTTGATTTATGAGTTTAACCTTTATCGTGACTGTAAAAAATCATCAGGCCTTAAAACTTTAGTTGTTATGGGTCTACAGAGGCCTTCTTCCACCCACGCAGTCAAATTAAATTAAAGTCACCCAAAAACAAACTTGTTGTATCCAAAAACTGATAGAGAGCAGCATGAAGAACAGAGTTTTATCAGTGACTCGTCTGCACGTGCAGTGTGCATCTCCGCTAGAGCAAAGTGTAGATTTCAGCTTCCTCTGTGGGCTCAGCCTCCCCTCTGCTCTCTTGTGTGACTCCAGGTGCAGCAGGATGCGTGGCGGACCGCCGGTGTGTGGACTGAAGCCCTTGCTGGCCCTCCTCCTGCTCCAGACTGCAGGTTCTGGTGAGTTCTCATAAAGTTCTAAGATCATTATTAGATTGGACTTTTGCAGGTGTTAACAGTTGTGTGTCCAGAATGATGGGATGCTTTTGTCACACTGAGGCTTCTATTACACCATCTGCTGTTTATAAGCACAGAAACACCCCCTGCTTTACTGTCTTTCCCCTTCTGAGACATAGAGTCTAAAAACAGCTGCATCACACGTCTTACCGCTTTCATCTTGTTAGCACGCCAAGACTTAAAAATAAATAAATAAATGTTGAACTTGTCAGGGTGTTTGGTTTCCTCTAGTGGAGGAAACAATGGGTTTAAATGTCCACTCTCATCTCGCATCCACAATGTTTCCTGTTCCACTTGTCAGGGGCTTAGGGTCTTGTTCTGGACTTCTGAAGCTCAGCTGCTTCTGCATGAGAACAGCTTCTCTCATGTCCTGGTTAACCATCGCATCAGATGGTCAAGTGTAGCACAAAGACTAGAAATCATCAGGTTATTTTTGCCATAAACGTATTTTCCATTCCTCACAGAATGTCC
>SSNS01000715.1:167606-183913 GCA_006937985.1 Aphyosemion australe | reverse complement strand
CACACACACACACACACACAGGCTTACATTTAGTTCTCTTATTCTCAGCTGAGCAATTCAGCAATTACAGAGAAGCAGAGGACAACTTGAAATGTTTGCACTAAAACTCACCCTGTGACATTGTGCATGAATTTTTGAATAAAAATAAAAATAAATAAATAAAGAGGGATGTGAGGAACAGATTAGGTTGGTGAGCTTTTTGCACGTATGCTTTTGTGATTTCCTTTTAGTTCCACCCATCTAACACTGCTGATGACTTTGAAAGTGTTTGCAGGTTGTCACACATGATAAGTGTATTATTATGACTTTGAAATGAGCCAAACGTAGTCACGTGTGCAGATTTAGGGGTGGGATTATCTCAGAAAGCAGCAGAGCTGAAGTGAAGTGAAGGGATTACAAAGATGAGAAAAGAGAAAAGACTTCATTAGGTAGGGTGAAGTAGATGCATCTTTGTAAGAAAATGTAAACGGTTTGTTTTAACCTGATTAAAGACAGTTTAGCTGGGATTTAGTCTCAAATATTCTCTTCAATGAGTCACAAAACACAATGGGAGAACTTAGGTTTATGGTGCAGAAAACTATCATATGTAAACCATTCTACCCCCAGATTTTCAACAAACCTCAACATCCAAGTTAGTTCTGATCAGTTTTATTCAGACCATTAGAAAAATGGTTTTAGCTGTGCTGAAGTCCTGCAATTCCTAAACTTTCAGTACCGTGTGTTTCTAAATGCAAACACAATTAGGTTCATTCATTAGTTCCTTTTATTAGACACAGATGCAGCTTTAATCATCGTAACTAGAGGTCGACTAATATTGTTTTTTCTATTGCCAATACCGATGTCGATATGTAGGAGACATGGTAAGCCGATGGCCGACATGTACTGCCAATTTTTATGGCCGATATCTAGATATTTTCCACCTTATTTTCAGGCTAAAATGTCACTAATAACATCAGTTGGTGCACAAACTGCTGAATCAGTTTTTGACCTTAAATTTGTGCACTTCTCAGTGTTAGTCAGACACCTAAATAAAGTTACTTTAGAGTGTTTATTATGCAGATGTTATTAGGGCTGCCCCAGGATGTACCTGACTTTATAATTGGCTTCACTAAGGATGCCGAAGAAAAAAAAACGGTTAATATCGGCCCTAATAGTAACAGCTTGTTGTTATTCTGTTTTCTGTGGCGTTTCCCACAAGCTAGTCAGTCAAACACAAATGAAACTCTAAAAATTCATCTAAAATTCTCTAAAATTCATCTTAGACTGAGAGACCATCTAAAGGCTCAGGAACTCTTTGCAGGTGTTCTGGATTCATTAGCTGATTAGAGTCTAGAATATTAAACCTTTTCACAATATTGTAATTGTCTGAGATTTTGAATGTGGGGTTTTCATCAGCTGTAAGCCATAATCATCACAATTATAAAAAAAGAAAGGCTTCAGATTTTTGGCTTTACATGGAATGAGTCGAACCCACGATATTCAAATTTCTCAAGTTTCACCTGTAAGCCAGATTTGAAGAGTCCCGCTGGAACTTTTACAAGCCTGAAGCTCTCAGATCTGTGCATCTGTAGAAATAACTGATTAATCATGTACATTTAGTTCATTTTGTGCCTTCGATGTCAATGAAACTGGTACCAACAAATCCTGATGGCTTTAGTTCCATTGAAATGCCAAAAATGATTGTAAAATTAATGGCTTTTTACCCAGAATTAGTTTTTGGGAGACCAAGGAACTGGTTTACACCAGGGGAGCAACAGTATGGCTTTGCACACCTCGATGGCCCTCGTCTTTTGTCGAAATTTCACCAAACCTCAGGTTTAATTGGCTGCTGGAAGGAGCATCTGTAGCTGCCACTTCCATGTTCTCAGATTTTGCTCAAATCCTCCTGAATTGTATCAAGTGGCTTCATAATCCTCCTGAAACATGTTTATTCAAAATATACTCTAGTCCCAGCTTCTACTTCTTCTCCTTAGTAACAAAAACACACGTCTAGATATTCTAAATATTCTGTTCGTAAGATCTGTGTAACATCAATTGAATCACGATGCTCATTCAGATGTTTAATAAATTATTCAGGTTGCATCTAGACCAAACTCTAAAGTGATCATAATTATCAAATGATGTAAACCAGATTTTTTTTTTGACAATGAGTGGAGGCAACTTTCTGTTGTTTGTTGGGTTTCTCTGAGAGTCTAAAGATGTGCTTGTCTACAAATCTCTATTTTCTTCATTGCACCTGTACTTGATAACATTGTTGGTAGAGACGCTGCATTGCTAAAATTAAATATGCTGCTTTTTTGCAAAAGCAACATGTCACGAACATAAATCTCTTTGTTAGTAGATCTCTTTTTTTAAAGATCATCTCTCTTTTACAATGTTTTTATCATTCTTTTTGTTTTCACACAGTTTGTTTGGTTCTAGTCAGTCAAAATGGAAATGTGTGCTGAGACGTTTCACATGTAAAACCGGTTTGGAAACACTGAGCTAGAAAAAAACAAGGTGCAGGGTAGAAATGAGTCAGAAATCAAAGCAAGCACAGGTGAACTTGTCAAAAACCACAAAAACATCAGTGGATGTTGGTGAAAAATAGATCATAGGAGAACGAGCAAACATGAGGGAACAGGAGAAGAGTTTGGATGGAAAGAGGAGGAAGCTTGGAGCTGGGGGAATGTTTTAGTGGGAAGATCTCCTGTGGGTAAATGTCAGCACAGAGACATTATTTTCTAATCCTGCTTGTAACTACATAGTGTAAAACCAACATGATCTGCAGAAGAAGAAAAGTTCTGATTTCTATGCTGTGGCTGAGTTGACAAAACACTGAAAAATCTAATAGTTGATTTTTATTTCAGTCTAGCAGTAATGAAAGTTCAGCACTTACTGTCACAGCAGTGAAATTAGACATTTTGTTTTGAAAGGATACTAGTGGTTCCTGGCAACCGTCTTGGAAGACGTACATACAATACATTTTGTATTTGACACTAGGAGATAATATGCAAATTTAACATGAAGAAACATTTAGGATTTAAGTGATTGAGTAATATTGGAGTCCGTTATTGAATAGTGTTGGAATAAAGTGAGAAAATTGTGTTAAAGTGATTGAAGAGCTCAAATCACTTCATAAAAACATGATTCAATCACTTTGGATCAACACAAAATAAACAAGTTCATTGAACATGAAAAAATTGTGTTAATTCAACTCAATAAATTCAGTTTCCACCAAAGCAAAACAATTTTGTGCAACCACTTGACATAAGTCCATCCATTCATCTATTTTCATCTGCTTACCCGGAGTTGGGTCGAGTGGGTAGCAGCCTAAGCAGAGAGGCCCAGACTTCCCTCTCCCCAGCCACTTGGGCCAGCTCCTCCAGGGGAATCCCAAGACATTCCCTGGCCAGCTGAGAGACATAGTCCCTCCAGCGTGTCCTTTAGGTCTCCTCCCAGTTGGACGTGCCTGAAAAACCTCACCAGGGAGGCATCCTAACTAAATGCCCAAGCCACCTCAACTGGCTCATCTCGATGTGGAGGAGCAATGGATCTACTCCGAGCCCCTCCCGGATGACCGAGCTTCTCACCCTATAAGGGAGAGCCCAGACACCCTGCAGAGAAAACTCATTTTGGCCGCTTGTATCTGCGATCTCGTTCTTTTGGTCACTACCCAAAGCTCGTAACCATAAGTGAGGGTAGGAACATAGATTGACCGGTAAATCGAGAACTTCGCCTTTTGGCTCAGCAGATGCAGCACCGATCCGCCTATCAATCTTGTGCTCCATCTTTCCCTCACTCGTGAACAAGACCCCGAGATATTTGAACTCCTCCACTTAAGGCAGGACCTCTTCCACTTGTCATAATCGAATTAAGTAAATCCGACAACGTCCTTTTTTCAGTGATTGGCTAGAGCATAATGTGGTCTTTATGCAAGTCTTTTTACGAACCATGAGTTTTTATGTGGCCAGAATTCACCAAAACTAACCAAACTTTACAAAACTAGTTGTCCTTTCCGTGAAGTCAAAAACAAACTCTCAGGAATCCCAAACCTCTTTGAGCTCAGCCTGCCGCAGTCCAGTTGTTTCTGTTCTATCAGCTGTCATTTCCTAACACAGAGATCAACTAATGGCGACGAGCCTCCATCAGACAGCTCGTCTGTCATGATTTATGACCCACACACGCTTCTGCGCAAACACACGCTTACACACACACATAATCAGCTGACATGCAGGCACAGGGAGCAGGAAGGCGTTGGCTGTAGAGGATGCACTCGATCTGTTCCAGTTGTTCTCCTTCACTTGCAGGCTGACAGGTTTGGATTGGGCAAATTGAAGGCGAAGGCCTTTATCTGAAGAAAAGCTACAACAGACTTGTCCAAAAGAAAGGAGGAGAGAATGATAAGAATGGAGGGGGCAGACCAAGGAGTGATGTCCTCAATTGTGTTCCTGTTAAAGTGAAAATGCCATTCCCGCCCATCGAGTGTCTGTGTGCAGCTCCATGCCAGCTTTTGAAGGCTTTTCAACTGTGTTTAATAGATTTGAAAATACCTCTGCAGGTAAGACAGATGAGCCAATGATGACTATCGTAGGTGCTGCAGAGAACCAGCGGAATAAAATAAAAAACTGACCTTTATGTGAAAGTTACAGGAAACGGCCTTTTGCCCTTCTCACACACAGACAAAGACACAAGACGAGGTTAATGAAAGCTCCCGTTAGCTTTTTATTAAAGTCCAACATGCCCTTTAAAACTTTACAGTCCACCGTTCTGCTGTGGTAGCGTTTGACAGAGCACACATGATCTGTTTTAACACTTTTCAGTTTCTTTTTCTCTTTGTTATACCTTAAAGCTGTGGGAAACTCGTTTAATCAATACATTTGCAGTGCTCTCTGGTAATGAATGCCTTGCAAGCTGTACTCAGGGCAAAAAAAGCCCATAATTTCTTGGATCAGCACCGACAAGTCTGCTGCTGCACAGAGTTGCAGCAAAAAGCAGGATTTGGAGTCTTATTTCCTGATATTTGGACATCTTGCCTCGAATTGGGTAACAGCAACATGACTCTACTGACTTGCAACGCGGATGTTTTACTTCCACAAATAACACAAGCCTGGAGGAGTTTTTCTGTGTGGTGGAGTTGCTAATGCTAACAGTTAGCTTCTACTAGCTGAGACGTTCTCTGCTGTTTCCTGGACGCTTAAACAACAACAGCCTTCCCCGTTGCGAGTCAAGATGGGTGAGTCCATCAATGTTAAGTGACAGTGTGAGGTAGATCTGTGAGGCTTTTCAAATCCTAGAGTTTCCCCGTTTTCTCTCAGAAGCTAATGCAGGAGATAGGTGTAGGAGACTATTTTCATGTTCAGCCTGCATGAAAAACTCACAGTGAGTGATTATAATCAGAAATAATCATTAAAAAAAACATTTTTTTCAGTGAACCACACCTTTAAGCACCACGTGGGTCTTGTTTACACAAAGCAGCAGACGGACGAATATGATATAAAATAAGACATAAAGGGGAAAAAATTGCAAACAGTTTTAGCTGAAAATAGCAATTAGTGAACATTTATGTAGCTTGTTTAGAACGAAAAAGTTAGCTGTATAGCTTGGATTATAAAATAATAAATATTTTTACACCATGATGTTTTATCCAGGTGGAATCTGGCAGAAGACAACAATAAAAGAGGCAAAAACAATATCGATGCATCTGCTTTTGTTTGCTACTAGCTCTCAAAAAAGCAGATTAGAGATGCACTTTAGTCGTCTTCTGGGACCGACGTCTAATCTGCTTGTGTGTTCGTGTGTTTGTGTGTATTTGATCACACGTGGAGGAACGGGAAGGGCTTGTATGTGGTAAACAAAGATGAGTGCCACATCCTCGAGAGGGATAAAGCAAAGAGTGTGACAGCAGGGAGCGGGATACGATAGCCACTTCTGAAACGTGCGTCCTTTGAGTGGGTTCCTGTGTGTGTGTGTGTGTGTGTGTGTGTGTGTGTGTGTGTGTGTGTGTGTGTGTGTTACACCTCCTGATTATCCAACAGAACCTTATTTTCCATTTTCATCATATCCTTCAACACCTTTTCCAAATCACAACATTCCAGTTTTTTTTGTTTGACAGATTTCTCAATCTCTTTTTTTGTGCTTAAATATTTTATTTTCCTTTTCCTGCTTTTATGTTCACAATCATTCATTGATTTGTGTTTGGGAGATGGATGTCTGTCAAACAGAGAGAAAAGATTGGTGCTGCAATCAAATAAAACAACTGGCAAACCAAATCTGTTCTCCCTGCACATGTTCTTCTGTTGCCTCACAGATACATGTGTAAAGTTTCCACTCCCTTTTAAACTTGGTAGCAGAGATGCTTAGAGCTCCATCTCCCCAGCTAGCCCCTCAGGAGGAGTTCCCAGGTCAGAAATGAGACAGAATCTATCCAGAGAGCCCTGAATCTGTCCTAATGTCTCCTCCTGGAGGAATGTAAGCTAAAATTTCTCACATGGAAGATTCGCAGAATGCACCTTTACCAGATGTTCAAATCACTTCAATTACATCTGCCAGTAAAATAGAAATATATTGATATATAAGATAGGACAAGATGAGAAAGAACTTTATTTGTAGCAAGGGAAATTAGTTTGTCATGAACATGATCAGTGCAACAAGAGGGTTAAATAGAAAGCAGTAGTAAAAAACAGAAAAAATGACTAAGAAATAACTATAACCAGAAGGCAGCAGGTAATGGAGGATGTCTTTATACAAACCTAGGTTTTTTTTAAATTATTTTCAACTAATTGTAGTGATTGTATCTTTGTTGTTATGAAATAAACAGTAGAATCACAATATCGATTGAAAAATGGATGAACAAACATGTTCATACTAAGTAGATTCCATTTTGAGCTCTCTGAGTTGTTAGCCAGATAGTGTTAGTGTAGACTCAACGCTGAAATGACAGCACAGTGGCTGGTTTTGTTTTAGAGTTACAATGTGCAGAAAGTTGCTTTCAAATAATAATAATAAAAAAAAAACTAATGTTTCATTTCAAACCCAGATCATGGTACTCCCACCTATCAAAGTCAAGGCCAAAAGTTCAACTTTTGAGTAAGTGGCTCTTAGGTGTCACTTGTGGCTTAAATTGGACATTGAGAAAATTGCTGTCTGTTATGATGTCCTCATACTTTTATATTGTAATGAGAATTGAGCCAATGAAAAGCTGGCCATCCTGCAACTAAAGCCCAAACCACATTGTGCATATTTTGGCTGTTGCACTGGACTGCTTCATGTCACACTGGGAGGACTCTAGAGAGGTAGCACACCGTATGGTCCAAGACTTCAGAGAGCCAAACATCACAACGACTCGCTCTAAACGTCATGAGTGTACTCGCCAAAAAGCACACGTCACTCAAAGCTGACAGCTAACCAAAAAAACTATGATGAAATGAGAAAGAAGTGCCACCCTTACCACTTCTATTATTAGACTTCAAATTGAACTTCAAAAAAAAGTGGTCCACATGCTCCTGCATGTAGCTTCCACTGTTGCTAATTCTACTCTCTTATTGTACTCTAGTCACTAGCTGTTCGCGTCAATCCCTGGGTGTATTTTCATTGGTCGATTGCAGATCGGAGTCGTAGGTTTCCAAGCAGTGCTTGAAGACTGTTGGAGGCTCTTTTTAGCGTACAGCAAACAGCAGAGCACGTTTCAGCTTGTAAAAGCTAATCGTTAGCATTAGCAACTCCACAACACAGCAGAACTCCTTCAAGGCTAGTTGTTGTTTAGATAAAACATCAACACTGCAAAGCAGAGTCAATGGTAGTCACGTTGCTATTAGCCAATCAGAGGTGAGATGTCCTAATCCTGCCGTGTTCTGCTCCCCTCTCCTCTGGCTATCTTCTGCTTCCTGAAACAGGAGCACCAGAGCTTTTTTCCCACAGAGATTGACTCACAAGGCATTCATTCATGCTAGAGACCACTGTAAATGTGTTGAAAAACGAGTGAACTCTGTCTTTAAGCAACAAAACAAAAAAATTCAAACAATTTTCAGAAAGTCTGAATTGAGGACTTATTGCTAATAAAATATGACTTGTTCACAATGAGGAAAAAGTAGCATTTAGTTTATTCAAATTAAGATTTTAAATGATGTCACAAGTATTTTTTTACCCTGGCATTCATTGCTTATGAAACTCAACAGGTCAGTGAGTCCATATGAGAGATGCGTTGTACTCTATAACAGTGAGGAAACTGGATCAGTTGTATTGTGAACATAATCAGGCAGAACTGACTGCTCCATCATAAAATCAATACATCAGATTGTTTCCTCAGAGAAATGGAGGCGCCACTTTATCACACATTCATATTTTGTTCAGTGTAGAGCGCATCAAATGCATTGTCTAAACCAGTTTTCACTAAAGGAAACAAACTCAGACATTTCACGTGGGTGAGGATATATTTGCATTTCACAGTAAATAACCAAGGGAAAAAACTCTTTATTCAAAATTAATCCCAAATAGAGATGTATGCCAGTAATGTGTGCACAATGTCTGTATAACACACTCACTGTGAAATGTTAAGAGGAAGAGGCTTTCCAGGGGATGTTTTGAATGGAGATGGACAATCAACCTGACAAAGATTTTACACACTTGTGTTAGTTTTCATCCTTTCAGATGAGGATTTCTTCTGCAGCTGAATAATCAGCCTTGGGAGTGTTGACTATCATCAACTTTTACTCCACAGCAATCAAAACTCAACCTCACACTCAGAACATTTATGCTGCACTTCAAGCCCGAAAGTCCAGACACAAAAGGATGCATTTTGCATTGACAGTATTAGTTATCACAATTTTTTTTTGCCATCTTTAAAGCTTCCATACAGCAGCACTAAAAACTCTAACTACTCCAAAAGCAGTTTTCATAGAGCTGAAAAGCAACATTTTAGTTTTGTTAGTCACAGTTAGTGACCTCCACTGTTATCCTTCTTCATTTCTCACCCACTCCTTTACTTCCTCCTCTCATTCGGCTTTCAAAAGCCCCTCGCATTTTCGTTTCGCAGGTCATCTCTCTCAGTGGGCTGAACTCCTCTAGCACGCTGAATCAAGGGGCCATTTTGGAGTACAAATCTTGTTTGATATTGCCAGACAGAGCAATATAGATCAGCTGGGGCGGGAGACAAGTAGCTCTCGTCTAAGTGATGCCACTAGGAGACGGGAGGAAGTGGATATTTATGTGTGTTTATGGGTCTGTGGAGGGTGGGGGTGCAATGGGAGGGCCGGCGTTAAGCTATCAGGAAAGAGGCACTCAGCTTTTTAGAGCGAACAACTGCAGGACAACGAAATGTGCACTGATAGTTATTCATGGGGATTGTGTGTGTGTGTGTGTGTGTGTGTGTGTGTGTGTGTGTGTGTGTGTGTGTGTGTGTGTGTGTGTGAGGTTGTTCAAAGGCACCTGAGCTGAAAAATATGAAGCACTGAAAGCTGT
This sequence comes from Aphyosemion australe, assembly GCA_006937985.1. Taxonomy (NCBI): domain Eukaryota; kingdom Metazoa; phylum Chordata; class Actinopteri; order Cyprinodontiformes; family Nothobranchiidae; genus Aphyosemion; species Aphyosemion australe. The sequence goes on along the minus strand of SSNS01000715.1, from coordinate 174,475 downwards.
GTGTGTCAGTGGATGTTCACGCAAATTAGACGCTCCTCTCAGACAATCCAGTGGAAAACAATTGAAGATATACATTTTTTAATTCTGTTCTTTGAGTAGGAGAATTTTCTCTCCTCAAATGGTAGAAATTTTCTGAGAAACAACTTGGAAACCAGCAGTTGAGCTAAATCTGCACCTGTTTGTTTCACGTGGCGAGTGTTTCAACGATGTGGATTATAACATGAAAATACACGCTTTTCTGCACCGACGACAAGAAAAAAAAAGATTTCTGGGTGAGAAGAGCGTTGTTGAGTGGAAGAAGTGAGTTTAAATAATCATCTGAAAGCTGTGTGTCAGTGGATGTTCACGCAAATTAGACGCTCCTCTCAGGCAATCCAGTGGAAAACAATTGAAGATATACATTTTTGAATTCTGTTCTTTGAGTAGGAGAATTTTCTCTCCTCAAATGGTGGAAATTTTCTGAGAAACAACTTAGAAACCAGCAGTTGAGCTAAATCTGCACCTGTTTGTTTCACGTGGCGAGTGTTTCAACGATGTGGATTATAACATGAAAATACACGCTTTTCTGCACCGACGACAAGAAAAAAAAAGATTTCTGGGTGAGAAGAGCGTTGTTGAGTGGAAGAAGTGAGTTTAAATAATCATCTGAAAGCTGGCAGGTGGTTCCAGTGTAGAGGTGGGGAAGGGATGAGAGAACGGCAGGACATGGGGGGCAAATGGAAAAGCCAAGAGAGAGGTTGAGTGACTCACAGCGGTGTGTCTGTGATTGCTGGATAAAAAAAATACTGTTCCAACAATGTGCTGTTAAACCACAGACAGTAGAGGATGTGGGGTCTAACACGTTAACACACGTTTAATCAAAGCGTGCTGGAGAAGGGCAGCCATGGAGTCTGGAGTAGACAGTTATACAATAGACTCGTTTTCTTTATGTTTGCCACTCATTAGACACTTTGAGCAAATAATACATGACTAAAGAAATATAGATTAGATTAGATTTGAGTTCAAGAATAAATAGGGCAGATAATGTTGCTTAAAATGAATAATGTGATGACTTGAAGCTATATTCACCTGAAGGCTCTGATTTCATGTTTAATTCAATACTACAGCCTATGACAGAGGTGAACGCTGACTCCCAGACATCAGCTCTCCAAGTTTCTATATTAACTCAAAATGCAGTATAACAATAAACAATACAGCTTTTCTCACAGTTAATGAGCAGGGCAGTACACTTTTAAAACGGAAGTTTAATGTGTTCATTCATTCATTTATCTTCCAAAGTTCAGATTCCTGAGTAGGGATGCAGGGAGCAGGTTCCTAGGGACACCCTGGGTAGGTTAGCAGTGCATCATAGCACTCTTATGACAAACAAGCAGTGGGCAGCAGTAGCTCAGGAGGTAGAGCGGGTTGTCCAGTAATCGCAAGGTTGCAGGTTCGCTCCCGCCAGAGAATGCTGCTGTTGTGTCCTTGGGCAAGACACTTCACCCACCTTGCCTGCTGGTGGTGGTCGGAGGGACCAGTGGCGCCAGTGTACGGCAGGCCTCGCCTCTGTCAGTGCGCCCCAGGGCAGCTGTGGCTACATTGTAGCTCATCATCACCAGTGTATGAATGACTGATTGTGTTGTGAAGCACCTTGAGGGGTTGTAGAACCCTAAGAAGGCGCTATACAAATACAGACCATTTACCAAACAATGATCCGGTCCACAGCTGGCTGCAGCTCAGTCGGAACCGGTCTGGCCCGAACCTTCCTGGGTCTTTCCTCACAGGGGAGAAATGCTCGGGAGCTATTGAACTATTTGAACCACAGCAACTCACTAACCTTATAACACAGCAATACTTCAATAAAAACGATGAGGCAGTGATTCAATTTTATCTTGGTTTATATAAAAAAGCAGAGAAAATAGTACAAGCACAAAAACAGGAATTCCCGACTGTCTCGAGGTTTCCAGAAAGAGTCCCTCCACATGGCTGACATAATCTAAAATACCCCTGAGGGGGCCTTTCGCCCCCTGCCGTCATGGCAATCCCTGATTGGATTAGAAACCAAAAAATATGTGTTCAACATGACTGCTGATGCTGTATTAGAAGATAGTGAGTCATGTGGTGTCTGTGACTGAAGTAAGTGACTGTGGAATAAGATCAAGGCAATTTCAGCAAGTTCTAACTAGTTTCTCAAAGGTCAGATAAAACCCTGGAACAGAGTGACCCAGGTCAGTTAATACAAGAATAATCCAACACACTCATGACACCTAGGGACAGTTTAACATGCAGGCTTTTGGCCACTGCAGCACCTGGAGGGAAAGCCACATAGGCATGGGGAGAACATGCAAATTTCACGCAGAAAGACTGTTGCCAGGTTTTAAACCTGCAACCTTCTTGCTGCAAGGCAACAGAGAACCATGGAGTTATAACTGAAGCTAGTGTGTGACAGAAAGAATACATTTTTGAACAGCACCCTTTTAAATGAAATATGTCAAGAGAAATCAGGCAATACAGATTTCTTCGATTTAAAACAAGTGGATTTCAACCATTTATTTGCTGGAATGATTTTATGTTACACACAACAGTTTCATACCTGCATGAAGCAGCTAGCACTCAGAGTTTGATGATGGATGTCAACAAAAGTCCATTATGTGATGCTTTTATTCCTCAATAAGCCTTTTTAGAAAGTAATGTCAGTTCTGACAGGCTTTTTCAGTCACACACAATGGTCACATGGTAGCTTCTGATGAGCCACACACGTCCCATCTCAGCACATAAAAAGCAACTAATCCTAGTAAAATCATGTTTCTTCAGAGTTTTCAGTAAAAAAAAAACAAACATCTAAACTAGTTTTGTATAAAAGGTCCAAGCTTTCTTTTCTTCAAAAACAAGTAATTTTTTTATTTAGTTTACTGAGCAGCCTGTCTGTCTCACACCACCTGTCTGTGGTAATTAGATGTAGATGGCTGTAAAATTACCCATTTAAACTTGTCTTCGATAGTTGTCATATATGTAGTTAATTAAGGTATTTCACGAGGAGGAACACTGGAAATATTGAGTTTATATTTTGCACAATCCTAAGTAAAAATGTGTCAAAAATGTCCGAAGATTCGGAGGAAGAACTCACAAAGAATGATGAAGTAACAAAGATGTGTCTGACAGAAGCAGACAAAATCAGAGATATTACATTCTGGGAGTCTGCTATATGTGTGGCACCTCTTTCTCCAAAAGTTAATAAAAATAAAGAATAGAAATTCTATCTTTTGGAGTCCAGGATGGTGAAAGGTGTGACAGACAGCTTCTGCTATACCTCGATTTCCCTGGGAATGAACCAGCTGTCAAAGATGTTAACCAGGATGTAAAAAAGGAGAAAAAGAGAAGCATTCATTCTGAGAATCGTTGCTATCCTGACACCGTCTGATGGGACTCAAGGCCAAGAAGACCTTGGCAGTGAGTGGGCAGACGTGAGTTTCTTTATTTGGGCATATTGGCAGCAGACTCTGGATTCTTATTTATAATAAGTGTCAAAGAATGAAAACATAAAGAAAAGTTTTGTTTGCCTTAAAAATACAACAAAATAAATTCAGCATAGCAACATATCGATTACAATAAAAAAAGTGTTTGGTCTTGGTTTTGCTGCACATGTGAAGACAACGGGACGGTTAAGGTTAGAAGTTGCTGGGTTCCTTTCTGAAGAACCAATCTTCTGGACTAGCACCTTCCCCTAATGCTTTTATATTATTTTCTACACTTTCACCTTTGACTAGTACCTTTTTTTAAATTCTTGACTTGTTTTACAAAACCTGTTTCAAAACCTTTTTGGTTGAAAATTATTTTAATTTATTTATAACTTCTGTTTGTTCATCATTGTTATTTTATTAATTATTTAATTTATTTATTCAACCTTTATTTAACCAGATGAGTCTCATTTACAATGACGATCTGGCCAAGAGACAGCAGCAACAGAGACACAAGTAGTTTACACCAAAGAACAAAAGACAGAAAAGATAAAAACAGTCAGATATAAAGACATAAAGGACTTCTCATATACAAAATGTACAAGTGATCAAAACAGACTTAAAACAATCTTTAAGCACTCAGAAGCACGCACATTGATCAGAAACTATTGATCGTAATGAGTTGTTGAAGGTAGATAATGGAACGTAGTGAGCTTTAGTGATTTTTGCAGTTCATTCCAGTCGTTGGGAGCAGCAAACTGGAATGAGGAGCGGCCAAAGGAGGTGCGGGCTTTGGGAATAACCATAGAGATTAGGTTACTGGAACGTAAAATGCGCTGGTTGTTGGAAGAGATGAGTAATGAGTGAAGATATGACGGTGTTCTACCAATGATTGTTTTGTATATAAATTGATACCAATGTAACAGCCTGCGGGAATGGAGTGATGGCCAGTTAACGAGTGAGTACAGATCACAATGATGAGTAGTGAAAGGGGCACCAGTGACGAAACGGATTGCTGAGTGATAAATGACATCGAGTTTATGAAGAAGGTTTTTGAAAGCAGTCCTATAAATGATGTCACCGTAATCTAAGATGGGAAGGATTGTCATTTTGAACAAGGCTTGCTTTGCAGAAGCCTGTTAATCACCTGCTGATTAAAAGCAGGTGTGGTGAAGCAGGGAAACCTCTAAAACGTGCTGGATAGTGGCTCTCCAGGACCAGGGTTCCCTACCCCTGTTCTAAACCATGTCACTGATGCCTGAGAAAGTCCTATATGTTTCATAATATTATTTGAGTTACTTATTATGTTATTTTATCACATTCATATTTTAGTTGTATTCCCATATTTTGCTTTTGTTGTGTCAACTACTTTAAGTTACACTATTGCTCGAAAGCTGGTGATTAATGCATTTAAGTGAAGTTCAGTATCACTTTTGTAATTGTAAAAAAGCCCTATATGTTTATATTTTGAACAGTAATCCTTTAGGATTACCTGCAATGTTTGAGGCTCAGTTAAAGATTTTTTGTCAAAATCTGAAAGTAAAGCGCTCTAACGTTAAGGAGATCTAATTTATTCTCTGTTTTAATGAGAAACGCAGGCTACCTCAGTTCAGTGCAAATCTGATGTTAACCAAAATTAAATTCATGACAATCTATCACATAGATAGCCATATTTTTCACTTAAAATTCAACCTCCTTGTGACAAGAAGTCAAGTGAAGATAATTTGTAAGTCAATTGGTTTCATCCTCCTGAGAACTCGGTTAATATCTCAGTAGTCTGTCAAACGTTGAGAAAGAGGAGCAAGTCTGGACCAAAGTGGTTGAGTGAGCGACAGACTTGCCGTTAGCAGTGTGGCTAACAAGTGGCTAGCTAATTAAAAATGTATGCCCTGCTCCTAGGCTTTGGAGGGGATTAGATTAGATGGAGAACTTGTTTTAACCTGCTTTCTTAGACGTGGCTGCAAAGGAAACAGTAACTGATAAAGAGAACAAGGGAAAAGAAACTCTGATGAGGTTTTAGGTAAACATCAATCACACACTGTGCACACTGAATAATAAGAAGATGTAGCTCACAGATTATAAGATGCATTAAACTGTTTACTTCTGTTATGTAAATGAGGCACCAAGGTGATATGGATTATAGTTCTATTATAATGCATGATATGTATATTAGTATGAGCAGATTAAATAAGTTTATTGAGATAAAAGACAACAATACAAACTGCAATGGATTTTTGCTGGATTTGGCTCCACAGCAAGGCTGAAAGTGTTTTTTTATATTATAACCAGCAGCCTTTGGGTGTTCTAGGTTGATGTTTCAAACTCATTAAAATGTCCTAAACAGTTTAAACTCAGAGTCATAAATTATAAAAGCATCAAGAAACCCAATAATCTCATCTCTCCGTGCTTCTGGGTTCATCAGTCATAAAGCTTTGGAATCTCCAGCCCACAAGAAACATGCAATTTGTTTAAAATGAAAAATATATGCATATTTTTAAAAGGCAATTATGATTTACAAACACAAACAACTAGCAAAAATACAACTTTGCACTAGAAAGTTGTGATAATAAACTAACCAACTACACTTTGCATCAGCATGATGTGAATATTTAGCAGCATGTAGTGTGTGGGAACCTTGAAGGATTAAGCAACTAAAAGGAATTTGGGTAGAAATTCTCCTCCCATGCACCTTGTATTTTTAATAAGAAGACAAATGTCAGAATTGTACATTTGACCATTTTTCAAATGTAACCATTCTCTATGTAGCACATCTAAAAACATGACATCTACCAAAGTGCTTTACAAAAGTATATTTGATAGATTCTCCACACAGCCTGGCACAGAGCAGCAGTGTCAGTCGGCACAATAATTGTCTGCTGGATCAATTACAAATGGTCAGAGACAACCTCCATTTCACCTTATTACAGAACAAAAGAAACTAGAAGGAAAGCACATGTTTTTGTCCGCAGAAATCAATTAACCAAAACCTTTTCAGTGTAATGAGAAATAACGCTCTGGTTTTCAAAGACAGGATTGATTAATCTCTTGTCTCTTTCTCTCTCTCTCCTGCCCTTTCCACTTCCTTCTCTCCTCAGGTTTAACTAACGCTGACGCAGTGGTTAATATGCGGAAGGTGACCCATCAGACCATTAGTGAAGAGCTATCTAAAACGGTTCTTCTCCCTTGCCTCTTCACCCTCCGTCCCAGTGCCGGTTCTTCCCATGAACCTCCCAGGATCAAGTGGACCAAGGTGTGGGGCCAGAGAGGCTCAGACGGCCTACAGAAGGAACAGTCGGTCCTAGTGGCCAAAGACAACGTGGTCAAGGTATTAATGAAATGTGATTTAGTTCATTGTGTCTTAGCTATCTCCTGCTAATGTTTCCTAACTTTCTACAGGTGAAGAAGGCCTTCCAAGGTCGTGTAGCACTGCCT